>JAZGTJ010007992.1:0-11621 GCA_036877575.1 Botia almorhae | reverse complement strand
TCGTCACAGATCTGTAGAAAAGTAAAAACCTACTTTGTTTAATATATAGTAACACAAATTAATGCATTCAATAACTTACTATAATATCTCCAGTTTACAATTTGGATCACTCTGTAAACAGAGAACAGCTTCACTTCTAAATCTCCTGGTTAATAAATCTCAGATTTATTTCTCTGAGGTGTGAGGCATTTGATCTCAGAGCTGAAGCCAGAGCAGCACAACCTTCCTCTGTAATACCAAAATAAATTGGCTTACTAAATAATAAATTAATCGGACTTAATATCTCTAAATATAAAAAACTTGAATATAACCTTAGTATAACTTTATTTTGATGGTTGCCTTTGGCATTTTGTTGACTAGGAATAGCATCTATGCTATTGTTATTTCTTTTGTTTCTTCTCTCTTCCTTGGTATTCATATCCTGAGGGTACTAGGACCTTTTAGATACAGCTTTAGTACACTTGAATGTTAAGTTCTGATCACTGTGCCCACAAGGTTGACACCAAGGTTGAAATAAATTACAAATTAAAAACATGCAACTCATTTCGGCTGCCTTGAAATGAATTCTGATTGATCAAGCAAGGTTCTAATCGTCTGCTCATTGTGCATTTGAAAGACTAGCTTTTACTCCATGCGGTAAAATTCACTTGTCCCACACAAGTGTTAATGTCGAGCCCTTGACTGTAATTTTTAGGATTCCTAACAATAATGAAAACAATATATCCTAATATATCCTTTATGCTTGTATATGTATTGAGTGTATACTTGTGAGTGACCGGCAAAACTGAATTCAGTTCAACTGAATTTAGTTCAACAATTGTATTTACAATACAATTCTATTAGAGGAATGGCTACCTCCTGGACCCTGTTCAGGAGTCTTTCCATTCAATACATTTGTTCTCCGGTGAGTTGGGCATCACCACACACATTTGTGAGATATTACACACTGGATGTAACCAAGCCACCTCTAGCTCATTCAGTGCTTAGTGTGGGAGCGGTGCGGGAAATGTCATAAGCACTCATTTATATGTCATTTATATGTTTATATAGATGTCATTTATAGCACTCATATAAATGACATATGTCATTTATATGTTTTTGTGCTTCAAAAAGGTCCCTGTGGCCAGCTTTCACAAAGGTGTATAATTTTTTTACATGAACTCTACAGCTTACAGAAAAATAAATTAACCACTCCAAATTTTTCATAAATCAGCATCTCTACATTTATGGCAGCTTTCCCATTCCAACATCTATTGAATTCCAACCCAAGCACATCTCATTCTGCTTAATGAAGTACAGATTAGGTGATCACCTGAACTAAATATTTAATGAAGAAAAGTATAGAAAACAGTTTTGGTCATCACTATCCCCTTACAGTAGGACCAGCTGGATGGCAAAAACAGTGCTAGTAGGACCTCAAGAGTGGAATCAAATAATAACTGTTGACCCCGCCAAAAGAGTTGAAAAGTTTTAAGTGAAGAAAAAAAAGGGTTCAGTTCTGGCTTTACTAGTTGAGAGATACAGTGAGCGTCAGGTTGCTTCCATCTTTAAAATTTGTTCTCAAGAACATGGCAAGCTGCAGACATTGGGGACAACAAAACTACACACCGTTAGAGGGCGAAAACAACTCTCCATTGAACAAGATGACCGCCAACTCATTCGAATGTCAGTCAAAAACAGTAAGATGACATCAAATGACCTACAAAATGAATGGCAAATGGCAGCTGGGGTGAAATGCACGGTTAGGATGGTTCGAAAGAGGCAGTAGGTCACCGTCCTTCTAGCAGACTACACAGTGAAGAAGCAGCCACTAGCTGCAGGGGGTTATATAAGCCAGAGTTCCTTCCTCTGTAATGTCACAGTTGGAAAGCCTGCAGAGAATATACAGGGAGAACAATACTTAAGAATTGTGAAACTTAAATTTGTATTTTTACTTAGGAAATACATATTTAAATACTGTTTTGTCAGCTGTCAAAAATGCAGTTAAATAGTTACACTCACTGTAGTTTATCCAATTTACAGTGTGAATCCTTCAGTCCACCAGAGAGGAGCTTTACTCCTGAATTATCATCACTCGGCATCAGTTCTCTCAGGTGTGAGGGGTTTGATCTTAGAGCTAAAGCCAGAGCAGCACAACCTTCCTCTGTAATACAACAGCTGGAAAGCCTGTAGGGAATATAAGAATGAGATAGCATGAGGGCGAGTAAATTGAGTTCTCTTATTTTTGGATGAACTACTCCTTTAATGTACAGTAATACTGGATATATGATATATAACTGATATAAAACTTACAAATAACGTTTTTTTAAAAAAAGTATTCAGACCCCTAGTAGCTTTCTCGAAGTCCAAGTGCCTTGCAACAATCTTTATCTCTGAGCTCTACAGGCAGTTTATTTGACCTCAGATGAACTTGGTTAATGCTCTGATATGCATTGCCAGCTATGAGGCCTTTAATAGAGAGGTGGGTGCCTTTCCAAATCAAGTCCAATCAACTTTAAATCACCACAGGTGGACTCCAATCAAGATGCAAAAACATCTTAGCAACGATCAAGAGAAATGGGAAGCATCTGAGCTAATTTCAAGTGTTGTTGCACTTGGGGTCGAATACTTGCCAATGTGATATTTCATTTTTCCTTTTTTCATATATTTGCAAAAAACTCTAAAATTCTGTTTTCACTTTGTCACTGTGAGGCACTGAGTGTAGATTAATGAGAAAAGAATTTAAAACAATTGAAATATCGGGCTGCAAAATATATATACACTGTGTATTTTTAATGTATTAAATATATTTAAGGTATAGTACAACGAGGACAAGAAGCGAGGGTAGAGAGATGGGTGCAGGATAAGGAAAGGACACCAAGCCAGGACTGGTACTTGGGTCACCTGAAGCACAATCGCGCTATATGTTGAAACGTTGCCCACGAGGCTACCAGCTCTGATGTATAAAAATACTTTTGGACATAAATTTTGTTAGTGTATTCTCCATTTTTACAATTTAAAATATGGGTCCTGAAGCACTGCTTAGGTGCACAGCTTCAGAACTAAGTAATAGCACTGGATTCAACTTCTGTGGGGATAAGGGCCACATACATTGATAGTTCATTTGAAAAACTTTGTTTTTTTTTTCAAACAGCCTAGATATTACTAGATATTACGTGCATCAGGTGGGTAATTGTAACAAAGGGTTTTATAAACAGGTGTGTTTTAGGTGCTCCTCTTACTCAGTACCAGAGGGACAGGATATGCACACACAGGCCTACCTTGAAAAGATACTCCATGTTCTTCTTTATAATATTTGATTCTGTTTGGTCTTTCTTATGACTGGAGTTCAACAAAATATAAAATTTTCTTGTAAATATGTATTCATGTATGTAAATCCATAATAGGAAGTAAATTGAACTTATACACTTGTATACTCTTCATACTGTTGAGTAAACAACACCTCAGATCAGCAGAAAAGTCACAGGAGTCCAAACTGAATTTAACTGGTAGATCCATTGACTGGTCACTTTTCATGGACACACAGCTTGGTTCAGGAGATTTCTCACACAGAATAAAACACAACAGTAATTATTGCAATCAGTTATGTATGAGGCAATCAATTATGTATGAGGCAACTATCAGTTACTGTATATATTAATTGCAACAAGTTGCTTGGGAATCTATATGATGCTTGATATTATGGTATATGACATGAATGCATTTAAAACATTTATTAAGCAAATGAATAAATTATGTGTATTTGTTATACTGTAAACTACACAACACCTCAGATCAGCAGAAGAGTCTCCCAAACTGAATTTAATTGGTGGATCCATTGACTGGTCACTTTTCATGGACACACAGCTGGGTTCAGGAGATTCTGAACCCAGATTTAAAGTTTTCTTTTTTCTCTAAATTACATAGAACTAAATTACTGGGAACTTGCTTCAATGGGACCTAAACTGGGATGTAAACTGAATGAACTGATTTCCTCTCCTGTTACCCCAATCACAGAATCAGTAAGGATAATAAGTATTTTGATTTATTCTGTTAAAAATGAAACCTACTTTAATATATTGGAACAAAATAATGCATTTAGTCAATAACTACCTTCCTCTCTAATACTGTAGCCACACAGCCTGCAGTGTGAACATGAATGAGTGTAAACTTTAGTATGAGTGTGTTTATGTGACCTGAGAATAAATGTATCAACCTCCTGTTGTGTTTCTGTTAGCATTACTTTACTCTCACATGCTGCTTGATGATTTGAGTCTGCATAAATCACACAAATATGAAACATTACAGAAAGACCATCTAAAAATCATGAAAACCACATGAAAATCACATGAAAACTACAAAACTGAATTTAGTGGTTCATTTAATATATGAATAAAACTGCCTTATTATTGTTCAGATTCAGTTCTCTTTGGTGTGAGGGGTTTGATCTCAGAGCTGACAGAGCTCAATATACAGTACCAGTGAAAAGTTTAGGTGACTACATTGAATATGCTAATTTATTGTTGCTTTTATTATGGCTTTTAAAATCTTGAACAATTATATACCAAATCAAAATAAATTTTTAATATGATTCAAATCAATCAGTACAAGACTTTTTAGCCACGACGTCCCAGAAACATCGTGCCCCAATGGAACACGACGCCCTTGATGACAACTCTCCTTCACAGCGTCATCTAGCTACATCTTTGTTTTTGTTTTGAATGTGCGACATCTAGCGGCAATAATTACATATTGTGCCTTTAATATGAAAACTAAAAATATACAAATAAAAGTTACTTAAAAATTACTCAAACAATAAATACACCTACAATTAAACTAAAATAATAATAAACTAAAATAAACACGCCAGTGCAAGACATACCGATTTACGACCTAAGGAAGCTGATGGCGACATCCCCTAGGGTGCTCTCAATACTCAAATTGATGCTCCTCGTTTTCTCGCTCCTTCATCCTTATCCAGCCTGTGACCCGGAAACCGATCAAAGTCAGACACGTTGAAGGACATCTCAACTCTCTAATTGCACCTTGAGGAGGCAAGGAACGAGGAGTGAAGAAACTTCCTAATCATGCATGAGCGTGGAAAAATTGGCGTATCCTACGTGGTGTTTTTGCTCCGCCTACCGTTCTTACGTCCTCCCCTCGCATCCTAACGTGGTGGTGGCTAAGACGCGAGGAAAGGAAGCGAGGACGCCCAAATAAGAATTGAACGCATCCTTTGTCTGGTACCGTCTCCCTTTAAATTCATGCGTGACGTAATTTTACACCACGGGAACTGTTGGGTCCCAAACAGTCCCACCTCCGCTGGCTCCGGCTCTGAGCGACAATAATGGCGACGCGTTCATCTTGAGTTACAGCCCAGCGAAACGTCCCACAAAAACGGCTTTTCAGCTGTTACATCCTTTTTGCAGGTGCTTTAAGGTTACCATATATTATTAATCACAAAACCCTTTTGGACGAGGAAATTTCAAGTTTTGCCTCTGGAATTTTTGGGAAAGCACTAACAAAGGTCTCCCCATCCGAGGCGATGTGCTTGCTGTTTACAGACGTGCGGGTGCGTTTATTTCTGGCTTGAAGAACTGCGACAAACGACATTTATTCAGGATTCCCTCTTCGCTTATTATAACAGAGACGCTGCAGAGAACAGCACACTTGTGCACTGGGAGCTTTTGTGCAGGCTGTTTTAACGGAGCCGCTCGCGCAGACGTCGCGTCACGCGAAGTTGGACCATCTGTTGAGCGTCTTGAGCTCGCAGTGCAAAGTTCGCTATCCGTTTTTTATTTCTTGTTAAAAGCGACTGTTGTTTATTATTTTAACCGAAAGTCAGCGTTCTTGTTAACGTCTGGTAATAACTTTCAACTTTAAGGAGGTTAGCTATAGCTAGCCTAAATAGCCTAAATCTGCTAACTGACCTTAGCTATTAGACGGGCAGAAATTTACTGTTTGCCGAATTTACCACAGAAGTGTGCATAATGTAACTGCAGATTAAGAAATTAATTAGTTAACTTGGGTCTGTACGCGATATATTACTTAAACCGCTTCTATACTGCTTACATTATTAGCAACTAGCTTGTTATTGTGGCTTGAACAGCTCTATACGTTTTTTGCCACTGACCCAGATGTAAAACTGGGCGAGTTAGTGCATTTCAAGTACTACATTTTTCAGCTGTCATAACGGCTAGCTAAAGTATTTTACTTTTGCGATACTTGCTCGTAAATGACCACCGGTAGGAATAACAGAGTTATGATGGAAGGAGTGGGCGCTCGAGTTCTCCGCGGCCCTGACTGGAAGTGGGGTAAACAGGACGGAGGAGAGGGGCACGTCGGCACCGTGAGGAGTTTCGAGAGCCCGGAGGAAGTGGTGGTAGTGTGGGATAACGGCACAGCCGCCAATTACCGCTGCTCTGGAGCGTATGATGTGAGGATATTAGATAGTGCGCCCACAGGTGAGGCTGTTTAAACTGCTGCACTTCCAATTCAATACATCTGCCATCTGCCCAACATTGATAAAGGCGTTAAATATCGTATTGGTGATCCTTATAATTGACAAACAGCATACTTGTCAAGAATGTTTGTCAGATCATTAATACATGTATAATAGTATGTATAGTAATAATAGTATAATTGCTAACTGTTTGATTATCAGTCAAGATAACGTGCCCATGGACTTTTTTTAAATCAACAAAGATCTAATTTATATGAATGTAGTAGGAAAGGTATGGATCATTGGAGCTGGAACTTGTCACAGATTCTTGTTTCATTTGATAATGTTTAGTGTAGGTATTGAATTAAATTCAATTAAGAGCTGCATACATAGTAAAAAAATGAATGCTGTTTTTGATGGAATATAGTCATGTGAAAGCACAGGACATTAGACCTCATGTCAGTCTTCGATAAGTATTTCACCTACCCATATGTGTTTAAATGTAAATGTTTACGGTCTATTTACCTTTATACATTATGTAAAATGACCATGTGTTGATAGGCACATGGACAGTGTGCTGTATAAGTTACCGTTCAGGATTATAATCAGCAAAACTGAGGTGAACAGGTGGAAGTCATTAACTCCTGTCATACACATGCAATTATAATCTTACAGGAATAAAACATGATGGCACCATGTGTGACACCTGTCGGCAGCAGCCTATCATTGGGATCCGATGGAAATGCGCAGAGTGCACCAACTATGACCTGTGTACTACCTGTTACCACGGTGACAAGCACCACTTACGCCACAGGTTCTACCGCATCACCACCCCTGGTAGTGAGAGGTGAGTATTGCTCTGCTCCCTGTGCTTCTAACTCCTTGACATTATTTCCTGTGTACATGAGGTAGCTTTTTTGGTCAGTTATAGATATAAGGTCATGTAGTGTCCTTAGGGCGTTCTTATCTTCAGTTATTGGTTGTTGTTGCCAGGCAACAGGTTGGCCACTACATCAATCCCTGAGTTTAGAGAAAATACCAGCCTTTAGTAGTATGGACCAACTTGCAGCATCAGTGCTGTGGGACTGATGTGGGAGACTTGTGTAAGCACAACTCCCTCAAATAAACTAAATTCAGTGGTGTGGATGCTTGTGCAGTTTTCTTTTGGAAGTTTACAATTTAGAAACATTATGCACATTGTTGTCCCAATTAAAGAAACAGTATAGCACAGAGTAGTCATACTATATAAATTGTAGGCCAGTTTTTATCACCAAAATATGTTGACATCTACTACCAGCAAAGTAGATGTTGCCTATTTATAAAAAAGAACAATGAAGCTGGAATAGCTCTATGCTAGCCTAGTTAATTTTTTCCATGTGAAATTAGAGGAAAATCAAGCTGCTATTTTGTGTCTAGGGTTGCCATCTATTCTCTTTTACTGGCTTGAGTAATGTCTTTTCATTGTCTCCATATGGTTAGGCTATTAAGAAGTCTAGCAGTTGTTAAGATGTCTCTCGTGGCAGCCATCCATAACTGCCCTCAACATGAGCTCAAAGAAACAATAGGTCAGCTCAACAGCTGGTCCCCTTTCAACTAAGTGTGGCTCCCTTTCCCTAGTGAGAACAGCAGTACAGCAGACAAAAGGCAGTGAAGTCAGGCATTACTGTGACAGTGTTGCTGGGTGTTTCCTTTGGCAGCTACAGTTTCACGTCATAATTTCCAGCCAAATCTAGCCTTCAATCCCAAAATAAACTTCAGTTGTCCCTCTGCCATTGTGTCTTGCAGACAGTTTATGAGGCATAAAATTTGTCATCAGCATAGCGTGAATAGGTCGCATATAGCACAAATGTTCTGGACTTGCAGACTTGCACGTGGGGTTAAATGCACTAATAGAATGATTTGCTAGTTGTAGTTGTGCATGCATGTAACAATTCATCCTAGCTTGAGGTCAGTGCAGTACACCCAGAACGTTTTGAACACTTGACTGTGTGAGACTTAAAAAGATGGCAAATCAATATAACTTTGGTGTTCACAATAGTTGTAAAGCTCAGACTCGTGTTGCATCATGTTTATGTGTCGGCAGGTTATGACACTGTTCAACTTGTGAGTCAGTGAAAATGTGGGCCAGTTTTAAGAGGTTCACAAATCCCAGAGAGGAAAGTAATGCATGTTAGTAAAGCTTTGGACTAGAGAAACCATCTGGCAACCTAGCTGCTGTGGTTGCATATAAAACCACCCAGATGGGAAACAAGAACTCTTCTAGAAACAAAAACTTTAAGAAAAATAGAAATAATCCAGGGCTTTGTGTTATGAATGCATTCAAAGTTTAAGGAGACCTCAGAGATAGAATGCACACTGGGTTGAACTATATAATGACATAGCGTGCTAAGTCTTGAGCAGTTTGTGAGAAGTTAAACGAAAACTTTTAAACAATTTTAAACAATTAACTGGTTTTCTCTTTTATATTAACAATTACTTGTCTTCTGATTTTTTCATTTGCATTACATTTATGCATTTGGCAGTTGCTTTTGTCCTAAGTGTCTTACAGTGTGTTCAAGGAATACATTTTATCAGTATGCGTTCCCTAAGAATCGAACCTACAACTATTGCACTGCTAACACAATGCTGTACCAACTGTGCTACAGGAGCACAGAATATTTCTTATTACTTAATCATTTGTCATTTGCATTTAGTAATGTACATGTTTGTTTTTACCCAGAGTTCTTTTGGAATCTCGCCGCAAGTCGAAGAAGATCACAGCCCGGGGCATCTTTGCAGGAGGGCGGGTGGTCCGGGGTGTGGATTGGCAGTGGGAGGATCAGGATGGCGGGAATGGCAGAAGAGGGAAGGTAATGCCTCAACATGTTCAGCTTTGCTCATCTTTTAATAAATGCAAGGCGTTCCTCCTAAAAAGCTGTAACGTGTAATGCTCATACATATTCACTGGAGGACAATAAAAAAACAAGCAAATTGTGCAAACGTAAGCCTGTTTCAAGATAAATATAAGGCACAACTTGTGGTCAATGGTTCAGAGTCAGCAAGTGTAAGTAACGTAACCTGCAATTTTCATGGTTCAAATATAGATTAGTTGGTGTCATGGATTTACTGTATGCTCTATAACTTTATGAATAAAAGGCCCCATTAGACACAATTATCCAATGTTTACATTGACCCAGATGAAGACTAATATAATAGTATGGGTTTTAGTATTGGTGTAATAACAATATTTAAGATGACCATAAGGCCACTAATCAGCAATCTTTCCCGTATATGAGTAACACAGTTTAAGTGTGGTTGAACAATAATGTGCTAGTTAATCCTTTGTTTGGTATTTAAATGTTTGGGTATTTTAAGCCTTCAGGCTGTTGGAAAAGTGCTTACAAGGACCATTCCTATACAGAGAGAGAGAGAGAGAGAGAGAGAGACTACTTTAACAAGCATTTTATATTTGGCTGTTAAATTCGTTATTTGTCATTACAGCAACATGACACACAAGTTGAAGTCTGTGGTGATAGAATTATTCACTCTCTTAGCACTATCAGTACACACCCCTTATTTCTGCATTTGCTTTGTCATTTCATATATTCTTATACATTCTAATAACCCATTGCTTTCATAATGTTTTCGGAAGTTGTGATTTGAATTGAATTTGGTACGAAACGGACAATATCTCAGTATGCTTTACCATGGATCATTAAACACAACTGACCCTGTAAAAAGCTTTTAGGGCTTTTTTTATTTCAAGATAAAGAGCTTAACAAACAAGTCTAGGACAAGACAAGATTGCGATTAGTTTCCATCTCTGATTAATTAATGCATACATAATTTTAATGGCAAGCCATCTTTTTACAGATCTGACCTTATTTAAAGTTATAATTGCAATGCTCTTGTGATTTTACATTGCATAATATCTTTATTGAAACATTCGTGGTCATTTGCTAGCTGAATAAATCAGACTGTGGTGTACTTCTACTTGTGGCTGAAGTGGGGGTAACCTTTAATTGTCCTCTGCAATTTTCACACACACACTATATCTTGTCTGCATCACTCCCTTTTCTCGTTCCTGTCCCTCACCATCCTCCTTCGTTTCAGGTGACGGAGATTCAGGACTGGAGTGCTGCCAGCCCCCACAGCGCAGCCTACGTCCTCTGGGACAACGGGGCCAAGAACCTTTACAGAGTGGGATTCGAGGGCATGGTGAGCCACCCCCACCACTACACACACAAAAGACTGCAGTTTGTTTGGCCTTTTGTTTGGCCGCACACCCCCCATCCACACGCCACACCACACACAGACTTTCTGTCCCTCAAGCCGGGCCTTTTTACAAAGAGCCATGTGCAAGGCAGCCGTTGTGAGGGGCAGCTGGATGAGCTATCTACATGATAAAAGGCGTCTGTTCCCTTTCTCTATTCTCACAAGAGAGAGGGCATCAACGCAAAGACCAAAGGAAAAGCAATCAGAGAACGTGGCCTCCAAAAAGTGTGCCTCTGTCATTGAAGTGACAGACTGTGCATTCATTGGCTATTAGACTTTCTGCAACATCTGAATTTCAGCCAATCGCTGTGTGGTTGGGCAACCGCTTTTGTCTCTTATTGCAATACATCCGGAGGGTGTGCGCAGCCATCTGCCACTGGAATTATTAATTAGATCTGAAAAAAAAAGGATGAAATACATATGACATTGTCACAGAGAGGGTTTATGCTGTTTAAACTAAGTACTGCATTTTGTCATTATGCTCCCAAAGCATTTAACAAATTTGTCTTTTTCTTTAGTCTGACCTGAAATGTGTGCAAGATGCCAAAGGAGGCACTTTTTACAGGGACCACTGTCCAGTGTTGGGTAAGCTGTGAAATATATTGTCCAAGTCCAAATGTATCACATCTGTAGCTTCATAATGTTATGAATGGATATCTCTACGCTTCATGGTTCAATTGAAGTTATCAGTCCTCAGTCAGTTCATTCAGTGAATTGTATGAGATTCCTCCACTAGATGTCAGCACTGGATGCTGTGGAGAAGCCGGTTTTTAAATTTGAGAAAAGTAACGCATTCCTTCCTAAAAGCTCTTTTGAACCTGGCCCATAACTGACTTTTAAAAAAAAATAAGGTTCAATGCAAAAATGGTAAACTGAAATGACTTAGACAGCTTTTGCGTTACACCTTTTTCAACGTACCTGATTCAGACACCAGTTTATTAGGAAA
>JAZGTJ010007991.1:0-21809 GCA_036877575.1 Botia almorhae | reverse complement strand
AGTAAAATTTAAAAACTAAATCAAACATTTTTGTTACAGTTTTTGTATATTATAGTTTTTGTACATGTATAATATATGGCAATCATTATTAAGTGATATCAGGTAACTTACAGCAGCTGGTGACAGAGAATCCAGCAAGTCCATTCCAGTTTTCATCAACCCTGATGATGTTACCCGACCTCACTTCCATATTGATGACCAGTTCTTCTAAAGGTCTGTTTTGACCTCCCTTTGCTCTCCTTGTATTGATCACGATTGAACCTGGGGATGTGCGTGACACTGTTCTGTAACTGGAGCCGTGTCCCTGTGACTGCACACATCAGAATTGATCCTTTTGGTTATAAAGTAACAACGATTTATAAGACTGGCCTTACTGAATGGAGAATGTCAACCAGCTGTTTGGATACATGTTCTAGGCAGAGAGAATTGCATATCATGGAGACTCAGAACAGAGAAGATGAGCTGTGTAGATCTAACACTGTCTAGGCAATGAATTACTGGTAAAACATTCGAAAAAAATACTTTGCCTCTAGATGGTATTGTATGAAGAAAAACAAGAATAGAAAACAAATATTAGAATCTGACATTATCTATGCTAAAACTGCACTTGTTTCTGTATATCAGATCTTTGTATTTGTGTTATATAAATCATTCTGCCTTGTTATTTATGTAAACATGGGCAGATTATGTCAGATTAAGCCAAATCTTTCTCTTTATAGGGAAATAAAATATTCCTGTGCAATTAACAAAAGTGCAATTAAGTGCAAATACAAAGTGCTTTTGTAAAGTGTTAAAATAATGCCTGATGTTGGGGTGAATTAAAGTCCTGGAACATTTGCTGCTATTAGGAGCTTTTATTATTTTAATTTTTGAAAATAAAGATCTATTTACAGTGACTAGCAGCAGTCTTGAAGTATTTAATATAAACCTACCTACTAATAACAATGAGGTTGGTTGGTACTAACAAAGAATACAGTGTAGAACATTAGTCATATGGGTTGTACTGTATCTCAAATAGGTTTTAGCTTGCCTTGCCACCAGTAAATAAAGAATTATATGTTATTTTTGGAAGTTGCATTTGGTTTCAGAGAGTGCTTAGCTTGCTCAAAATCTATTTTTACATTTCTGCTATTGTTAGTGCAGAATATAAAAAGTGTTTATCCCAATTCAAATTGTTAAAACTATTATATAAAGCAATAATGACTAATAAAGAATGACTGTTGTTATTTGGATCATGCAAATATTTTGCATAAGCGATGGTATATTTGAACTTGAAACACATGAATTCAGGGCGAAAGGTTTCAGGTTCCAAAAAAGCCGGATTTTGTCTAAATAGAATATATTTGTAATATAATAGGTAATATTTGTTTAACATCACATTTGTCACAACAGGAATATAAAAAGTGTTTTTCCCAGTTTAAATTGTTAAAACTATTATATTAAGCAATAATAAGACTATTGTTATTTGGTTCATGCAAATATTTTGCATAAGCGATAGTATTTTGTGAAATAATAGGTAATATTTGTTTTACATCACATTCGTCACCACAGAAAATTGCCAGAATGTAGTACCATGTGAACTCTACAGCGTCAGCTCGCTGTGACATATACAGATATAGTGGACTCTGTTGGCATGCTGAGTAAGCGCATTCTTTGACATAATATTCCAGCCCGCTCCTTTCTGCATAACCACAACAGCAGCCTCGTTCCTGATGACGAACAATTTCATACATCTACAACAGCACAAATAGACACGTCCACTGTCACCTGTCTTCCTGCTCCAGCCTGTTTGACAATATTTTGATTTATTATTGACCAGACCCCACATTACCCCCTTCCCCCCTCCCCACACATACACACTTACATACAATGCTGACATGACTTGATGTCTTTCTAAACCATTATGCTTTCAGATGTTTTGTAAGTAAGTCTTTGAGAGGTCATTACAAGTGACCCCATTACTTCTCAATGTTTAAAATGATATCAGAACAGAACGCTGAACTTGATCTTATAGCAGCGTTGTTTTTTTTAACAGCGGTGTAACATAAGCTGTTATTCCCTTGTCCCTGCATACTGCTGATGGGGCCATTCTGCAGAGTTTGATCAATGAGGGCAAAAGTAAAATAGCTCTAAAAAAACTATAGATAAAATAAAGTGGGCACAATATGGATGATTCCAGTATAATCTACACAATAATACACAATATTTCTCAATTTTGTAACATCTTTTGTCACATGCAATCAAACAAAGTAAAAGCACAAAAAAGCACAAGCAATTTTACAGTAACTTTATTCTACTGTACAGAAAGCATTTGGCTACCCCACAAACATAAAGTCTAAAGAACCACAGTCGGTGAACAGCTCAATATTAACACTGTACTAAGGCGGGACTGTTATTCTCTTTGTCTCCCTCTCTCTCTCTCTCTCTCTCTTTCGCTCTGTGTGTGTTGAAAACACATACCTGCACAAATCCAGAGCCCTCCCATTCTCAATGTATAGGATACAAACTCACTCATACTCATTCATCATATAACGGCTGCTCCTTCCAGATCACAACAGCACAGACGTTTCCCACAACTGCTCTGAGACATCAACCACCCACTCCCTTAAAAACACAGCTTGACATGGATAAAGGAGATAAAGGTAAGAAACTTAGAGGCTTTTTTATTGGCATGCCCAAGAGAGTTAGACTGAGTGAATGCATGCTGAGCAGTTGTTAGGGAAAGTGGACTGCGGATCTCACTGACTCCACTTTGTGAAGTGCTGGGACTGATTTGATGCTCGATGCAGTATCCGGAACAGAAAGCTTAGCAAGTGTGAAACATGCTGTACATATAGACACTTCATCGGGATCCTCCTGATTACGATAGTAGTAAAATAGTAAATGTATAGGTGCTCTCGAATGGATCAATCAGATAATGTAAACATTGGCGTTCAGAGTGTGCCAAAACAGAAAGCAACGACTTCCTTTTTCCTGTGCAGATGCTAAGCAGATAAGAATCCTGTCCACATGCTACATTCAGGACAAAAGACCACAAATCTGATCGATTTAATCTGATTGTTAAATTAACTAAAACTCTGAAAATAAGGACTTTGTATTATTTCTGAATTTGAACGTGAGCTTCCTGACTTTTTGGAAGATGAATTATTTCTGCCAAGTAAGGACTGGGCCAGGTTCTCCTATAAAAAGTGCTATCTATCCACTTTTTTTGCGAGAGATGAGTGCGCGTGATGTAGCTGGTGTACTGGATGCCTTGATTAGCGTGTAGTGCTGTTAAGGAACTCTCTCCTCCATATACACTGCATCATTGTCTAATACTTTGTGCAAAGTCAGGAAGTTGACTTCCTCAAGGATGGACATTAAGTCATATAGAAAGGTTATGAGCTCTGTAAATGCAAATAGGCGTATTTGATCAATGTGAAATGTGATCTTGTTGCTGAAGGATGTGACAATGACTGACAAACACACACACACACACAAGGAAGACAGGGAAGGTGGGAACATAAACTGCAGTCACAGTTTAAACCTTTCCACTGTTTTTTATAGCTTCATTTAGCCTGGCATCTTTATGCTAACCTACACGTTTTTGGTTTGTCCATCGTTTTCACATAAAGAAGTGCACTCGATCCTCTTCATCTTGCTGTGCTGTAAAAACAATCCTGTTAAATTTATGGTTGTTTAAAATTTACAGTAAAAATCATGTTGATAAAGTTTTAGGCATTACAGATTGGTATTTTAGTGACTGTATATATTTGATTAACTAATATAATGTTTAAAAATAAAACCTTGACATTCTAAAATCTTGATTCTTAAAGTATACAGATAACCACAATATAATGAATCAAAGTTCGTCGCAAATAAAGGAATAGTTCTGAAAATTTCTCATAATTTACTCACCCTCATGCCATCCTAGGTGTATATGACTTTCTTTCTTCAGCCGAAAACAATTGGAGTTAAATAATATCCTGATTAAATAATATCCTGGCTCTTCCCAGCTTTGTAATGGCATTAAATAGAGCCTAAGACTCTAAAGCTCATTCATTCATCATAAAAGTAATTCACATGACTCCAGTTTGTTTATAAATGTTTTCTGAAGGCAAACCATATGTTTGTAATAGAAAACATATACACAATATTTTGAGCATATTTAGCGATCTTTACATCATGTTTGAATTTGAACATAAATGTATGAATCAGTACACCCAACACAGCAAAACGGTGGATCTACGCCACTAACCTGGAAACTGATTTGTTCTTGTTTGTCTTGTGACTAGTTGTCGTATGTGCTAAGTTTAAAATTAAGTGCTCTGATTTGTTTGTTTACATTGATACATGATGTATTGATCTCCTAATAAGCTCAAAATATTGTTTTCTTTCACAAAGTATAATTTTGCTTCAGAAGATATTAATTAACCCACTGTCGTATGAATCATATGAATTACTTTTAGATTAATGTGGTTTCTGAAGCTTTAGTTTTTAGGAGAACATTAAATTAAGTCCAAACGTGAAAGAAAGTGATACAAACCTAGGATGGCTTGAGGGTAAGTAAATTATGAGAGAAATTTAAATTCTGAGTGACTATTCCTTTAAGTGGCCTTTATATCATTGCCAGTACAGGTGTACACCAAGAGAAATACAGTCAGTGTAACACATGTAACACATGCTATAAACATTACTTAACATAAAATGTAACATTAAACCTAATATATTATATAATGTATCGTAATGTACATATAATGACAAAAATAAGAAGAAACATAACTACTTAAATGAAACATCATCAAATGTCACACTGTGACACGGTTCCTTTATGAAGTAAGGTAATTCATACCTTTTAACCATACACTTTATTATACAGTAAAATTTTATGTGATGTCTAAACTCAGATCTATTAAAATTTTACAGTTTGTCTTAATATATTGTATCCCACTCTAATAGGACTATGGGACTCTAATGTCTTAAGTCCCATAGATTTGGCCAGCAAAAAATATAATTATTTGTTGTTTATTATTATTATGTTTATTTGCATGTGCACAAGTCAGTGTTGCAAACATGTAATGCCATGTATAATGCATAGCCATGTATTATGCATAGATTTGTTAGTCCTCATAGCAGTAGGACTGTCATTAAATGTGCTTATAAGTCTGTTGTTATGAAAGAGAGAGGCAGGGTTAGTGAAACTTTGCCCTGTAGGCAGCAAATGATTCTCTCAATAATAAATGTGAATGGCTATATTTATTTTATCCTGTTCTACTTGTCCTTTACTTATAAATAAATATGCCCTTCATCTTCTCTTTTCTCTTCTTCTCTTCTACATTATCAGTTCCTGTTCTCCTAACACCTCTTCCACCAGCTGTAGGTTATGCTTTTCCTTACTGTATTTTGCATTTTGTGTACTCTGCTTTCTGGATCAGTCATAAGAAATTCTAGTTTTCAAAAACAAATAAGAAGCATCTTGGTATTAGATAAACAACTTGAAACAAACTGTTTTAGGAGGAGAGATAGCCTTCTACAAAGTTATCTCAGGCCATCACACAGTCACTATTAGCAATTGTTATGATTTTTTATTTGGGTATTGCTATGGTCATTGGTCGTATGTTCCTCATTTACTGTTGTCTTTACTCTCAGATGTAACATTTGTACTGTATATAGTGTTTATATCTTTAAATTAACTTTAAATTGTGAATATACAAAGAGTTTCTTACACTGTTTGAAGTTAATGGATGGAACACCTTGGCAATGAACTTTCAATAAAGAGAAATCAAGACTGATCTATAACACTTTCCATAAAAACCACTGCATGTGTAACCCATTACAGAGTATCTCTTGCTCTTTAGTTGAATAATTATTTTGTAATATTCAGAACCAGCCTAGCCAGATCTCCATTAAAGCCACAAATACATTGATCTGTAGCTTATTGAGATTTTATCCATAGTAGAAAACAAATGCAAATTCTATGAATGACAAATTCCATTGTTCAAAATTCAAGTTCCAAGATTTAATTCAATTGCACTAGACGTTGAATTTACTAAAAACATATCCTGTGTTGTGCAAAGCCATCGAAAAGAGATGTTTATGTTTTTCTGCAGGCAAGCGGTACTATTTTACTGTCTCACACACAATCTTGTTTTCTGTCTTGCAATAGAAAACGTTGGCTTGGAGCGTCCTCTAGAGTTAAAGTTAGTTTAAGGCAGATGCGAAACTTCTTGACCATGCGCTAAAAAAATCTTGTCTTTAAATGTAGGCTGCATCTGACGTAGGCTATACGTCTCTCTCCGGTTCCCTATGGACATGAAACAATTGGCTTTTTAACCGAACTCTCTTTGCCGCCGGTTGCCCCGTGTCGCCAAAATGCACCGGCCGCATTACCTCATCATCGGCCGTCCTGTCATTCATCCCTGCAGTTTAACTTTCGAGTGCACCGGTCTCCCATTTAACGCCTGCAAGTAAAGACTGAGGCATGGGCACCAGCATGTGCAAATTACCCTAACGTCCTTGCGCAGCCTGCATCTGGAGCTAACTATGCTAAGACGAATACTTAATGGTCTACAACCGGAAAAGAAGAGAATGATGCGCTCAAGATGCCTCGATCGAGACTATTTTGCCCGCTGTTCCTTTGCCCTTTGTTGTTTTTGATGCCCTGGACGTAGAAACTGCACTGTATAGCCACTTGAGGGGCTCAGACTACAGTCACCCTCTGTTGTGATCCTGTGCCCGTTTGCGTGGATTGACGAGGGACCCATACCAACTCAAATCAATGAGGATTCTGAGGCTCTTCCTGAAGAAAGGAGCGCATATGCTGCAGTGTCTCTGTGGACAACGATCGGAGCCGAGCACAACCACCAGCGGTGAGACATTTAGCTGTGCATGCTCTCCGCTGAGCGATGATAAACCTTCTCATTGGCCGCCGGCGTTTGTGAGCACATCTTTCGCGTCTGCGGTACTATGCGCTACCACTTCATGCATTTGTGCTAACTTGTTTGCCAGGGCTCATGCGACTTTTTATGAACGCTCATGTCATTCCATTACACATTTTATAACACGAAACACACATCTTAATCACCGTAATGAGCAACAACCACTGCTGCTCATTGCAGTTACAGCAGTTTAGTGCTGAAACCCCCATCCATGTCAAGGACGTTTCTTATGGTTACTGGGAACAAAGAATGCAGGGTGAATGTAGGAAACTATTGATGCATATGCAGCAAATGCGGTTTAAGAGGTTACGGCAGACAGACACGTCCTGGTGGTGTGTTTGAGGTGGGCTGAGTTTTCTAAAACGGGCACCGGCAAAAGAGCTCTGAGGTTTCATGTGTCCTCCAGGACAGGGAACTTTTGCACGTCATTCAGAACCTTGGACAGCAACTCAATTCCGCATAGCTCCTAACTCTGCCACAGCTGACTCTCCAAGACTAGCCCGCCTGCCTCATTGCACATTTCGGACCAAAAGGCCTGTTCTTAAAATCTTATGTAAAAGGTGTTCTTATAATTAAACAGAAGTTTCAGAGATTCATAAGTTGATACTATAAAAAATAGGATTTACATGACAGTTGTAGGTATGTAAATTGATTTAAATTTCTAAACATTCCTAAATGCATCTACACCTTTGCTCATAAAGGCCTTTAGGACCTCACACTCAACTGCGTTTTTAATACAAACCTTGCTGTCACATGGAATATGCACATGTATGCAACAACAAAGAGTATACATAACTGTGTCATGTGGCTGCTGTGTAATTCACTTTATTGGCTTTGACATGCCTGACTGCTGACACATTTTCTGCTTTTTCATTCTTGCAGGCAACTTTATTGTGCACATAGAATCCATTTATACAGCTGTGCTACAACACATAATAATTTATGTATTATGTGTTTCAGACTTTAGTTATATTAGGTTTAATACATGTTGCCTGTCTCCTATTATATGATGTGCTGCATATTTACAATTGTATCGCATATTTGTTTAAATGTTTTTACAATAAAGCCATTTACATGTTCTAAGTTGCGTTAGATATTGCATTTGGCAAATGCATTAGTGAAAATATTTTCACTAAATGGATTATATAGTGCGTTTTGTTGTTTCTTTCATCTTGTATGTGGACAAATAGCTTTAACCTCCTTTGTTAGTTTATGCCTGTAAAGAGGACACATGTGACGTCTTCTGGGTAAATTTTATTGTTGGTAATTCATGCCACTTGTAATCAACTGGTAATGCACGAATTTTGTATGAATCCTTCAATTTGTGTGAATTGAAAAGCGGATTGACATTGTGCTTACTTCAGGGCTGCTGTGAGACTCACTGTGTATTGAGGGTTCACTCTCTGCTTGGCCAGTGACATGTGATGAGTCAAATGTGCTGATAAAACACATTGTGCTCCATCATGAGAGTTCCTCACTCTTGCACATGACTAAATTGGGTTTTGAAACCAGGACAGCGGTTCTCAGGAGCGTGTTCAGGAGACATCATGCACAAATCACCATGTCTGCCATATGTAATGAGATATAACTTCCCCCTTGAATCTGCTCAAATGCCTTGGGAGAGTTTAAAATAAGTGTACCATATCTAAGAAGCGGTGGAAATTTCTTTCATAAGCTTGGGGCATTCACACCGCTTTTAAATGGCAACTTTAATTTATACTCAATTATATATTTTATATTGTTTAAGAGGAAACCATGTTGCACAGTAATGCCAGAACACTTGCACAGCACAATTGCATTAACGTATACATGGTGCGTTATGCACGGAGCACAAGCCATCGTTTGCAAAAAAAAAATGATTTAGCAGTGCAAGTCTAGTGAAAGTGCTGGCTAAGTTAATGGTGGTACATAACAGTAGAATTTAATTGCAAAAAAGCCAATAGGTTGTCAAGAGGCAGGACGTTGTGCATTTCATAGTGTGGACACTAGATGGCGATGTATATTTAAATATTGGCTCTGCCACCATTGTACTCCAGTTGCTGTTGATGATATTTTGTATTTGTTAGTTTAAATGTGTAATTGATTACGTGTTGTAAGGCTTTATGTACCTATATTAGACAATGTGGTAATTGCTTTGTGATGATGCGCATTTAATGTTGTGGCCAGTTATATCTCAGTTAAGTCTCTGCAGCCTGTTTACGTTTTTGCAGTCTCTGCTACGTTTTTGCAAGCTGTATTAAATTTATATCACAAGTGTAATATATCTATTGAAATGCAGTTCACTAGGTTCAGCTGGAACAACTCAGCCAATATTTATAATACAGTAGCCCTTCGGGTGTTGGTTGTGGCTAGTCTTATGCTAATGTACTACCATCACGTGCACTTAACATAAATACTACCTGTACCACTGTATTTCAGACAAGACACTTAAATAGAAACATAACCAGAATGCTAACACAGCACTCATAGTTCTATTTCTTAAATTAAAATTTGAACAGGGTAGTAAATGCTACATAACTTAGCATGGATTTGCAGAACACTAACTGTTTTGTGTGGCAATTCATATCCTTACTGGCATAAATATATACTAGGGGGAAATAATAATCCACTTACTGAGAATTAATATTAGTTCTTGTATACTTTTTATAGTTTTCTCAGAATTGAACATGGGACTTGAGTATTATAAAATAGATTTGAAGGTATACCTTGAAAGAGGGTTGTGATAAATCTTATGTACCCAATCTGTCTCAAGGGCTGCTTTTGTGTCAAAACTTAATGAAAACAAAATGCTGTGTCATTCATTCATACAGAGCTCTGAAACAGAGATACTTGTAACTAATATATGTGACAACAATACCATTGTACCATGCCCTCCTTTCATCACATTAAACAGTTTCAATTATTCCCTATGATTTATGATCTGTTCTTGTCTTTGCAATATGAAAAGTCTTGGCGTACTTGTCTTCTGATATTGTCATCAACCTTAATTATTTCTTCATGGTATTTTGAGGAAGCCATTCAGACAAAGTGCTATTAAAGAAATGAGCAGCGAAGTGTCTATGTGCTTAAACTACACTGTAGTCTACCCATCTTGATACAATGAGACTGGAAGTGATTTTTTTGCATCACATTAAATGTGGAATGCAAAGTGGAGTGAATCTTTAATGCTTCTCCTTCATGTGAGGCAAGAAGCTTTTCGTGTTTGGGCCACGTGATCCCATGTCTGCAGAGTCAGAAGACTTGTGTGCTCCCCATAAGAACCCCCCTCCCCCATTTTTCTGCCCCCCCCCCCCCACACACACAGCTTCTCAAAGCCGGTTGCTGTACAAGAACTTTGAGCCCCGTGAGGCACAGTCAGTGCCTGATATCTGCTGCATGACACAAATGCACTGTTCTGGTGTTATACTCTAGCTGTGATAGTTCTTACTGTGCCTCTCAAGGTGTGGTGTTCCCTTACTGCATTACTAAAGTAAAATGTCACATCTCTGCGCCAGGGTTATCTCATTCCTGGGTATCTGTGGAAGTATAATCTTAACTATATCTCGCTTTACATTGGGACCTTGTTAACAACATTTAAATAAGCCTGCTGTGATAATGTAAAAATGTGCTCGCTCATATGATTAGACCTGTGCAGAACAGAAGTACCAATATATGTGATTGCAGTGATTCAGTAGTTCAAATGAATTACAAGCTTTTTTCTCTGAAATAAGCTGAGCTCCAGGCATTTTTATACAAATGGGAGGCTAGAAAATGCTGATATCCAGTTTTTTAAGCAATGGAGTAAATTATATATTAATGCGAATAGCAGAGGGGGTGCTTAATAGATTGTATCACACCTTAATATTATGGGCTTGCCACATCAAAGGCAAACATATTTAACAATAAAAACAGTGACAAACAATGACTGATACTTGACTAATGATCGCGAATAACCGGTTGAATTCAAAACTGAGCACATAATTATCTAAACAGAGGTAGCCATCTGTTGGACAATCCTCCTTTACCTTCCCATTAATGTCTCTCGCTCTTTTTCTCTCTCCCTTGCTCTCTTTTGTTTACCCCTGCGAATTCCTCATCCAAACCTCAATCACGTATGATTGCGTAGAGAGAGAGTGCGCGCGAGAGATAGAAAGCCTATAGCACCCCATTCATTGCCTCACTGTCGGTGTACTACGGGCAGCGCTAGGAAACAATTTACATTCCCTCAAATGGCTTTGATGAGGTTATTAGCGTTCTCGTTGCGCTGATCACTTGACCTACGATTTACATTCGTAAGCAGAATAAGGAATTTCGACCCGAGGAACGATGCGATACACTCCAGCATAAGAACTATGAAGAGCTTTAAAATAATTTGGTCAGAGAAAGCGCAGAGGTTCAGTGAAGTTGTAGGCGCGCCGCTCATGTAGTGTCTGAGAACGCGCAATCTCGTGTCATGGGTTTCATATATTATGTGGATTCATGCAAAGTTATCTGGAATGAACTAGACGTGTGCATCATGTAGCAATCGCATGGAAAGGAATTACGCGTCTGTCGTCTTCGTCACCTGGAACACCTGCGCGTCAGGTTACACGTTCACATAAAACGTCTTTTCCATCTATAAAACATTGATTTTTCACTGACAGAGCAAATTTTCTTTAACATGGAGAACGGAAAATGGGCATTATATAATCTTGTGTGAAACTCACAACCACCTGGCTATACCGTCTGTGAAAAAATGAGATTTCAACCCTAATTCACTGGATCCTCCGGATTTTTCAAAAGTGTATCGGAATGAGATTTGGGTAGCGTTTAAGCGGACAAATTAGTCTTATTTCATTCAGTCCCAGTTATTGCGTTAACGGCTGCACCAGTTCGAACAGCTCGGTTAATTTGACACTCGAGATGGCCGCGATCGCCAGTTCTCTGATCCGACAGAAACGCCAGGCGCGAGAATCCAACAGTGACCGAGTCTCTGCTTCCAAACGCCGCCCCAGTCCCAGCAAAGACCCCCGCTCTCTCTGCGAGCGACATTTCCTGGGGGTCTTCAGTAAAGTCCGCTTCTGCAGCGGCAAGAAAAGACCTGTTCGCCGGCGACCAGGTCAGTGGTGAATGCTTTTTAAGACTACCGCCCCCACCCGAAGCCTGTGCTGCAGTCCAAAGCTCCGTCTGCACCGCTGGAGGAACATATATCCTCCACTGTATTTTATTATTATAATTATTTGCTATTAAAAAGCGAAAGAAAACCCACCTGTTTCATAACTTACATGTGTGGGTATTCACTAAACGATTTGCCATCCTAACAACACAAATCGTTTTATATTTCTAAATTTAATATTTACATGTTTTTTTAATGTTATTGTTACTGTGATCGATGAATTCAGGTGTTGCCATTCTTGCAATGTTAATCACAGGCTGTGCGATTTGACAACCTTATCTCTGTGAGAAGTTAGTCTTTTAAATAGTGCAATAATGCAATTTGTAACAGCCAGAGTCCAGCGGCGCTGCAGTGCACCAGGGCTTTCTTAGATGAAATGTTTTATGGTAAATGTTTATTACTGCTTTACTGCAGTGTGGGGAGGGATTGTATGGTTAGTTGCATTGATGGGCACGGTCTCACTGCCCACTGATCCACGCTGTCGTTCCTGTCGTTCTCTGTTCGCACACAGAAAAGGCGCAGCGTGTAAAATGATTTTTAAAAGAAACCACACAGCTTTCCTCTCCTCCTGCTTCATGAAGTGATGTATGACGAGCGCAATGTATCTCCTTTCCGCAACAGAACATATAATCAGTTATCTGACGGCTGTTGCTTAAGAATTTGTCTGTAAAAATGTTGTTTCTCCTTCTCCCCCCGTAAGATGCGCCCTCGAAACCTCCACAGGTGTCCCGTAAGGGCGTCAGGCTAGGTCAGTAGCTCAGCCTCCATCCATGTGCTGTGTCTTCCAGTACCCACCCCATTTCGTGCTCATGGGGTACTAGCTCCTGTCTAACGGCAGTCACCGGTGTCTGCCCTGTCCTTGCAGTATGCTTTTGACTCTTGTTCTATCTCTCCATCTTTATGTTCTTTCAATGTATGTATCCCCCCCCCTCCTGTGTTTTGTCGCTTTCTCCCTCTAATCTCATTTTTCGATTTCTCTCTACTTGTGTTATCCTGTATGCTTTGTCTCTTCCGTCTGCAGTGAGGCTCGTGTTTGCTCTGTGCTGCTGATGTGTCGTGTTTCTTCTGTCACTTGTGGTGACTTAAGTGGTCGAGGTGACCATTCACCATTTCATGACCATGACTTCATCTGTCAACCTATGATGAATTGTTTCTGTTTATGGAATGGGTCAATATGGAACATGTATGGTGGAACAGAATTATATATGCATTATACAGGAATATGTCCACATGATGATGCAAATATGACATGCATTATCTTAGTGGAAAATACACATGCATAAATTCTCATATAAGTATAGTATATGAGTATATACTACAGTATACATTGCTACATACATACATACATACATACATACATACTGTGAATCCCACCAAATCTTTCAGCACCGTGTCCAGGTCATATTTCATCCCAAAATTAAATGAATAAATGTCGAAATTATATTTGTACAAATTAGGCCTAATATGCAACCATTTTTTTGCATTATGATGCTATTTCAAAGATATTTATAGTATTACAGTACAGAGAATCAAATGACAATAATGAGAGTTAAAATAAAAAACACAAAAATGAAACGTGGGAATGCATTAATGAAAATTGGGAAATTAGGCGTCACTTTCCTTCTGCAAAATTATACAAAATTATATATTATATTTTGGGATTAAATGTGTCCTGGACATGGTTTGATGAGATTTACCTCCACAGACTCCCACACATACAGTACATGTAATAAAACTTTCTCCTCAGGTCATTTCCTAAAGGGGCCCCTGTGCCAGTCTTTATTTATGGAGGTGTGAATTCTGTGTGTGATTTAGTAATGTTCTTCCTGATGGATGTAGGCGGCTAGTTTGTGTGATTGATGGCCCTTCCAGCCTGTCAGAGATACTGGGTCTGCATTGGATAGATGAGGCCCATGATAAATAGCTGATCATGACTATCATGGACATTCACAACTCTTCTATGCACTGGTTCTGCATGTCAGGTCGTCCATGTGGCTCTCTTTACCACTACAGTACGTCTTAGGCCTGCCTCTAAAGAGTTATTGCTTGTACAGGTCATGACTTCACAAGAAAACACCTGTATTGCTCCAGCTGGTCTTCTGAAGTTCAGGTTACCATAATCAAATTGATGATTGGGGTCACAGAGAGCAATTAATTACAGCTTTATTAACACAGTCGTTCATATGTCCATTCACTGCAATCACTGGATAAGAGTTTATTACAATTTCATGAACAAAGATGCAATGTTATGGGGCGGAGTCTGATAAAAACGTGGGTTGGGGGCGGGGCTGTGTTTTTGTCTGTTCCAGAGCCGCAGCTGAAAGGCATTGTGACGCGACTGTTCAGCCAGCAGGGTTTTTACCTGCAGATGCAGACAGACGGAACCATCGATGGCACCAAGGATGAGAACAGTGATTACAGTGAGTAATTAGAACTGCAATTCCCATCATGCAACAAATGTAAAAAAGCAGAATCGATTGATCACTAATTGGGCAGAAGGGGGACCCCCACACTATTTGTCACACTTTTTACTCCAGTGGATATTTCTCAGGGTAGGTTTATTATTAAAAGTCCATTTTTATGTGTGTAAGCACATACCATAAAGTCTTGATTACATAAAATTTACTGAACATTTCCTCTGTCATTGCCACATCATCATACTATATAGGGTAAGTTGTCACAATGACACCTGTCATCAAGCCATTGTTTTGACTGACATAAAAATAACTATTACTATTACTATTAAAGCATATTTAACACTTGCACCAACCTGACCTTTATAAAAACATCTTTGTCCTGATAAACGACCCTTTTTATACTCATTCAAAATTTGAATTGATGAGCGTTTTAAAGTAAACGTCAATACACAAAACAGTTACTGAGATATAGCCATAACTCTCCTGTCTGATATCCAGCAGTAGTCATCGTTTATACAGGAATAAATCTACAGTTCCAAATGTTTTTGAGTTCATTGCACAAATAAGGATGATACAGTGTCTATAACTCCACAAATCTGGAAGTACCACAGATTTAATCAAACACTATTTTATTTTAATTTTAGAGCGGTGCGTTAGCAACGCAAAGGTTGTGGGTTTGATTCCCAGGGAACACATACTGATAAAAATGTATACCTCAAAAATAATTTTGGATTTAAGCATCTGCCAAATGCGTAAATGTAAATATGTGGTGGTCTGACTTAAAATGATTACTCTAAGGTGACGTAAGAGTGAATGGTGAGATCAGAATTGTTACAACTTACCGCGAAGAAGAGCAAAGCCCACTTATCCTGGCATACAGCACTTCTTTGTTGCCAGAAGATGTTTCTATGAGTCATCCTTTTCTGTAGGGCTGCTTAACAAAACTAATACGCTTACGGTCAATAAAGAGGGTGGTTAAATTGTGAAAATATGCATTTCCTACAATTTGTGCAGTTTTGTATACAGGAACCTGCTGCAGAGGGTTCAAACATGCATCTCCAGAGAGTGATGTTAGAGAATTTACATTGCTTATTTATCAGAGGTGGTTCCACCAGTGAGAAACCGCAGACTGTCGTGGGCAGTTTCATGAACATGGGATATGACCTTCCACTAGTATGGCCTTGAAGGTAGCGCTAACCTTTGAATGAAAAACATTAGTATCAACATGGCTATTTGACACCTACACCAACGTCCTTTCAGTACAGGAAAACAGTTCCCCCTGTGGGAGCAGCTTTAGAACTAATGAACTGTTCTCTCAAGGGCCAGGCAGGTCACCTGACTCTCCCAACGCATTCGTGTCCACAACAGAAAAGACCTTTCAGAACCCTCTAAACAGTATCAGTCAGTTTCTTAAAGACATTTCTTGAGAAGTATTTGTCACTGTCCATCAAAGATCTTCAGCAGCTTTGCATTTGAAATTCAACAGGGAAATGGATGCTCTGTGTTTTATATTCCCAGAATGAGCAAAAACTTGCAAGCGACTATGATGCAAAACCATCCTGTTCGCTAACCGAAAGTAGAGAGCGAGATGGGAGATGGCTAAAGCAAGGTATTGGAACAGCCTCAGGCTTTTCTTTAAAAGAGCAGAATTAAAGTTTTCTTTTCTCCTGTAATCCTGACATTTATTTGTCAGTCTGCCTCAAAGATGGACATGAGTGAACTGAGGTTAAATATTCAAAGAGTCAAAACTAAGATGTTGCCTCTTCATTTATCTGAATTATTCCCATCTCAAGCAACCTTAATGAGAGTGTTTGGCATTCTGGTCCAGATTCAAGTATCGATGTCCAAGATGGATTATCAGAATAATACATTGCTTCCGCCTTGAAAAGATTGACCTTTTGAACCCCGCTGGTAGGAAATGGATTCATCCGCACATCAGCTTTCAGTGGAGGCTGTCAGCAGACCTGACAAAGCAGCTTTCACTGAAGACTGTGTGCTTCAGTAGATATTTGAAAAATATATACTTTTTAAAAATGTATTGTAACTTTTGTTTCTCTACATACTTTCTACTCTACGAGCTTGTTTAATTCTTTTGCGCATGTTAGGGAAATTAATGAAGGCTTGTGTTGAGCACTGAGCATAATAACCAATCAGAGATGTTTTTGTTAAACGCAAGAATATAATGGCCAATCAGAGGCTTTTAAATTATTCACAGATGCAGAAGAGATTTGTTTTGGCATGCGCTCGCAGTCAGTGTTGTCATAAACAACAGCGTGCCCGACAGATATTCATTATGCAGTATAGTGACTTCCATTCATTATAAAAGCCATTTAATGCAGCCATCTTTTCATTATACATATTACAGTTGCAGTAATATTGAACGTTCTTTGCTTGCATTTTGTATACAATTTTTTTCAGTTTGAATTTTTACACACAATCTGAATCCAGAGTTTACTGAATTTATAGTTTACTTTGGATACTTAAGTAGTTTTAAAACCAGATACATTTTACTTTTACTTAACTAATATTTTAATAGGTGCCATTTACTTTCACTTAAGTAATATATTGGTGTGGTACCTGTATGAAACATGAGTACTTCTTAAGTACTTCTACCAGCACTGGTAGCATAATTCATGCAGTTCCTCACACCACAGACCGTCATCAATAAATGAAATCAGGACACAAAAAACAATATTTTTGCTGTGAATCCTAAATAAAGAAAGGTACTTTTTTATTATAATTATTGCAACAGATGGTACTGTTGCTATGATTACATCCCCAGGCATGTCTTTACTTAAATTTATTTGGTGACATAAAAATATGGACTCTAATTTGCCAGTAATCTAAATCTGGCTGTTATTGAAAAGTTACATATGTAAAAATAACATAAACACTGAAATGTTTATATATAAATGTGGGTGGGGCAAGGGTAGTTGGGTAGTTGTCATCTTAAGCAGTCAATAAGATAAGAATCTGATGATGTATTACATTATATTTCTCCTCCATCAAAATCATTAAAATTGCTTGTCATTGGATGGCAGCTTTTAAGAAACCATTTTAAAAAACAAACACTGACAATTAGTAGCAAATAACTGTATGCTTTTTCAGACCCCTCCAACTTATTTAAAAATGTTTTTGATGGATTAATCATTAATGCCAAGGTAATTGGACAGGCCAGGTTTGCAATCATTTATCATAACTTAAAAAGCTTGTCAAAATGCAGCAACTTGGTTGAGGAAATGTCAAAACAGCAGAGATAAGGCACAACTATACTGTTTTGTCTTCCTTTTATGCTTCTTTTAATGGTTTTATTATCCCAAGGGAAATGCTTCTTTACCTTGGGATTTGTGTCCATATAGATTACAGCACACATCCCTCTTGTCTATTCTCCTGTCTATCCCCCCCCCCAACCCATGTGTGGTTAACCAGAGATGGTCATATGGTTTAGTAGGTCTACCTAGACTTTTATAATGATTTATATAATGGTATTATCGAGGTGGACCATAATCATACATCAAATGTTTGGAACACTTTCAACAATGTTAAAAGAGATTTATCAGTCTAATACCAATTTTTATTTTTTAATAATATATAAAGCGAATTATATCAATGTGAGGCAAAAGTACATAAAGTCACTTTTTTTTATTTGTTTCAACACATAAATATTTTACCAGATAAGAAGAATGTTTCATCCCTCTGTCTAATGTGAGTCTCTGTATTGGGAAAACTGGTTTACAATTGTATTTTTAAGTGATCAGCTTTGTCCTGTTGCATTGTTTGTTCACACATTAAAAGCAGGAAATGTATAGTATCACTTCTGTCCATTGCTTCTGCAGTCTGAGTCATGTGTTAGGGTAAGAACACGCATAAGCCAAGATGAAAACAAAATGTGACCTGCTGTACATATGCCTTATATTAATCTTTTATTCATTATAGACTTTTTGACTCGGCAGCAAACAGAGGCGTTTTTAATTTACTGTCCCAATACAGAAAGTATATAATATATATTATATAAGGATATATATTATATAAAGTATATAATATAAATTGAATCACCAAGACAGCACAAAGATAGAGAATGATAGAGATAGAGAATGTCTTTTGAAAATGAAAGGCTTATACAAACCAACAGGGCAGTGAAAGGGAGACAGACACAGAAACTTATATGATTGGACAAATCCAAACAAAACTACATTCAACTGCGGCTGCATTACAAATGGTCTTGCGCAGCCTGTTGTCAAAATGTGCACCTCTGTTCCTTCCGTTGTGGTATCTGCATATTAAGCAAATGTTCACCACAGATCAAAAGGCAGTGATTTTTATCCAGTGAAATTGAATCAGCTCAACAGACAAGTGCACGCCATGCTACAAGACAGCATACCACTGCTCAAAAACTCAGTACACCTAACGATATCTGACAAATTCACCATTTTTCAATAGCCTAACCAACCAAGTTTTCCGATTATGTCATTTCCATTATCAATGCTAATGCAAAACGTTAGATAATAGCACATGAAGGGTTTGTGTGTGAATCTAGTGGTGCCAAATTCTTTTATGTTATGTAACATTTCCGGCTTGTATTTCTCCAGCTCTTTTCAACCTCATCCCCGTTGGCTTAAGGGTGGTAGCCATTCAAGGAGTGAAAGCGGGTTTCTACATCGGCATGAATGCAGAGGGCTTCCTCTACAGCTCAGTAAGACCTGCATAAATCATTTGAAATGCCTGCATGCATGCACGTGTGTATGTGAGAGAATGTTGCATGTGGTACATTTTGTATTTTTTCGGGGGGGCTCATTTATATTTATGTGCGTACTCCGTGAGGTCAGCTTCATTAGCACAAAAAGTAAAAACTATTCCCTTAGAGACATCTACTCTTTAACATGTTTTTTAAAGAGTAGCATTGTAACATTGTTAGACTCTCGCAGTATAAACTTCCGGAGAAATGGGCAACGTGTCACATGTTTTCCCTGTAGGCTTTAGCTGAGTTATGGTGGATGACAGGCATATGATGTTGCCCCCACTCAGCCTGCAGTTGAAACAGTTTTATGAAAACATGTCAGAGCGAGTTACAGCTTTTTGACAGCTTATATAACAGCTGGTCACAGAACTCTTAATCCTGTTAAAGAGAATCTAAGAGAAAAGGGATAAATTTATTACATGTTGTCACCGCCATGCTGTCAGGTGACATGGAAATGCATCCTTGAGCTCTGTTTAGGTCTGACAAATTTTCTACTGCAGGAAACCTCCATTTGACATTAACAACATATGACTTCACAATCAATTCACTGCAAATAATAACCAAATGATGAACTTCACACCACAAACAGTGCATAAATTAAGATTTTGAAATTAGTTATAAACTTGTTGAGGAAACATCTGGAGACTGTTGGGACATCCAGATGTGTAAACACATTTTTGATGGTCATACAAGACCTTTATATATTAAAATGTTAGTTTCAGTTAAGCAGTGAATCATTGTGAACATATTTCTTGGGAAAACTAAACTGACTGGATTAAAAATAGTATTTGAAGTGCAGCATATGATTGGGGTTTACACAGCTGAAGCTAAACAAAATGTCACCAAACATTAAGCAGCTGGCTTATATTCATCACCAAGTTGGGTGGTACAGATTGGCACTGTGACTAAGGCGAATAGAAAACACTAAGTGTGGCTTTAATGTGGCTTTAAAACAACTTCAATTTTTAATTAAATGGAGGAAAAAGCATCTCTTTAGGCATTTATTATGGGAAATGAACAATATAAATAATGTGCTAATGACTTGATCATGTGACTGGTTCCACTAGTTGCTTGCAAGTTATTAGAGGGTCACCCCAAATTGAAGGCTTTTCTGTTAATGGATGCATGAAGTATTTCTTTTTACACTGTATTTTAAAGCAGTCTCACACAAGAAAGAGTGCGTCATGACTGTTTTATATACTGTATTATATAGCTGCAAAAGCACAAAACAGTAAAGTACCGCAACACTGTTTTGGTCTTATCATCACTCTTGCAATGCTCCTAGTCCAGTCAGATTGAGGACTGGTGCTAACTGATGTATAATGATTTATATTCTATTCATTCTTTTCATGTTTTATTTAACTGTTTAATTGTTTTGAATAATACATCATTATATGTTTTGTACTTGTGGCACCAGCTGTGTAATGGCTGAATTTCCCTCATGGGATCGGTTTGCCCAAAATCCAATTATTAAGGAACTAATTTAATCCCAGTTTCTTAATAGCAAGTGCTCAGCCTTAAAGGGCAGAATGCTACACAATATACACCTCTCCCCCTCCAAATGAATTACTTTAATAAAACACATTAATATACAGAATCTTAAGGTAACCTGAGATTTACAGCAGACACGTTTATTTTTAATATAAGAATATGTGATGACTCCGCCCTTGAGATTGTTAAAAGGTATAGCTTTAATAATACTATAGAGTTTGATTACTGGCTTTTTAACTCATTACCATGTTCCAGATGGCTTACCACACCAATAATATACTCATGTGTTCTGTCCTGTAGTTACATAATATAATTTCTTTTTTTATATGCCCTCTGTGGAGGTTATTGAGTCAGACTTATTTCCTCCATGTTTAGTTTCCTTTTGCTCATTTGTTCAGTTATTATAATGATGTTGGAGGAAATAGGCTTTAATAGGAGTATTGTACAGCATGAGTCCATGATGCATGAGGATACCTGTTGTCTTATAGTTGTTCATACATGATTAAGACATGTTGATATGTTGATAAGCTATTGAAAGATTACACATGGCAGGTTTATGTCCTTTTCTCCTGTTAATAGCTTGCCTGACTCTGTAGCATTCTGACATCACGTTTCACTTAATCTCATAAGCAATAAAGTAAAAGTCTCACTGATCTAGAAGATGCAATGCGATTCCAATGCTGCAGGCTTAGAATTTAAAGCAATTGATTTTGTCACAGCAGAGATGCCGCTTCTCCAGGGGGTCAATTACTTGAGAAAGTTACCCCAGCTATGGGGCCGCTCATTATCCTTGGCCCCCTGGAGAAATGTGGGGAGGAGGTTGTGATTCCATGCTTTAGGAGCTCAGTGAAGTCTTGGCTGTCTTCTGTCTGCTTTAATAATGTAGTTCTCACTTGCTTTGGAAGGCTTTGATCCTCTCCGGCTCTGGATTAATCAGCAACATTCCAAAACTCAGCGAGCCTCCAGCTATTTCTGAGCAGGGTTCACTCAATAGTTTTTCTAAATCAAAACAGTTGGCGCACATTATTTGACATGGCATGTACAATGTCTTTAGGACGTGACGTGAGGCCAAGTATGGTGACCCATACTCGGAAATTGTGCTCTGCATTTAA
>JAZGTJ010007990.1:0-21814 GCA_036877575.1 Botia almorhae | reverse complement strand
CAACAGATCATGTGAGTCTCACAGATGTTCATGTGATAAATGGTTTTGTGTAACACGTCCTGTTTTTAGTCACGATGGTTCAGTATCTAGCTGTTGCTATGGCACCATACTGTATATGCTAATTTATGAGAATTGTTTTGTTTATATATTCCATAACTGAGACGTTCATAAAGTATTTATGTTAAAACTCCCAATGTAAATAATTAGAAAACACTTTGAAAACTGTGCTGCATCAAAGGGGCTGCTGGTTTCTCAGTGCATTTCAAAGCTGGTAAATGACCCAGAATCACTATGGCAACAGCAGTCCTGAACTGTCCCCAAAAGAGGACAGACACCAATGACTCTGAACAGCCTCTCTCTGTAAGACACACACTGCCCTCACAGTCAGAGCTTAAAACACACCAGAAGCCCCTCCTGGTGAATATATTTCAGTGTGATACACAAACATATAGAGATCATTTCCACACAATACAGAAATACATAATTATGTCAGTCATTACCTCTGACCTACATACATTTCAGTTCAATACATACAATTCAATTAAACCATACGGAGAGCACTGAGAAAACGAACCAATAAAACAGCATTAAACATTGCTATGCATTTCAGTGTTATCTGTTATACTGCAAAATATTGTCTTTTTGTATGTCTTAACATTTCCAATAAAAAAATGAAAAAATGTATAGGCAATAGTCAAACATTTCACTAGCTCTCTATTTCTGTTTATGAAATCTATTATGTTATTTTGTATATGTCATGTGAGATATTATGCTTTTTTAAAGTAGCTTAGATATTCCATTTCTTTTTGTATAAATTACTTCAAAAATACAATATGTACATTAGTCCATTGTTGAACATTCAGATAATGTGATACCTATCAGAACTAGCATGCTAAAGTAAAGCATGTAAATACTGTATTGTATTTAAATTCAGGAATGTGTAATATCATGACACATATTTTGCATATTTCATATTTATTACACAAGCTTTGAAAAGCATATTTTATCAGAGGAGCCCACATACTCCCAGCATCATCGACTACTGTAGGAGATAAACACGGTAGTTTATTACTGTAAGTCCGAGGTGAAAACAAATGCATAGGCAGAAATCTTAAATGTCATTACCACTGACTGTCTGGCCTTCACTGGCATCAGTATCTCCACAGCTGAAGAGTCTGCCATTTACACAGTTTAGATCATGTCTTAACACTGAGCATTCAACAGCATCTGAACTCATTTCTTGACCAATCAATCTGAAGGAGTCATTAAGAGCCATACAGCACCCAGCAGGAGACCGAGACCATCAGTGTTGAGTTCATTTCAGCCCGAGACAGAGGGCTCAAGATGGAAGCCCAACAGAATGTTCTGAAATGTGGTGGAAAGCACAAAAAATGCTTTTTTTATTGACATTGGCAGACATTCAAATGAATGGTCAACAAATGTGATTTTCAACGGCTGATTCTTCATCATCTGCCCCAGTATGTGTTTCTATAAAGGGTTGATCCTTCATTTAGCACATTTTGAGGAAACGGGTGTTTTATTTGCACCACATTCATGCATGTCAGAAAAGAAAGTTTACTGCAGTCCAGTGTTTATGAAATTTGGTGTAAACTGTAGCTTTAATGTTGTTGTTTTAAAAAAAAATCCAAAATATGTTAATAGAATTGTTGAAAACTGTCTTTGAAAATATGTTTGTTGTTGTATATAGTTGTGTGTACAGTACTCAAGATTATTTAAAGTGAAAAGCATTTAGTTAATTTGGTTACCAGTTAGAATGGTTGTATAAAAGCAGCGTGTTTTAACTAGTCTCATGCATACAGTCGCATCACAGCTGTGTTGATGTTAATTACAGCAGTACTCCTGCTTCTGTGATACTGCTTAAAAACCACAGCATCTCTTACCTTACTGCTTATAAAACATTCTCCAGGCTTTCACTCAACACTCTTTGAAAAGGTGCTTCACAATGCCATAGAAGAACCATGTTTGGCTGTATGGTTCCATAATTAACTTTTAACATCCGTAGAACCTTTCTGATTCACAAAAGTTTCCTTGTAGTGCTGTAGTGGAAAAGGTTTTTTAGGCTATTAAAAGAACCATTTCTTTCTTTTTAAGAGATTTTGACAGAATGGTTCTTTGGGGAACCAAAAATGGTTCTTCTATGGCTTTTGAATGAAGAAACTTTATTGTTAAGAGTGCAGTCTGTAAGTACAGTATAAACTGACGCATCACTTGAAAGTCAAAACTGTCATTAATCTCCACAAATTACACTTTTTAGACTTGTCAGGCTATTCTTACCATAAAATCCTCCACAAAGACGTAGTCTGCCCATTAAAACCTGACAGTAGACCTGAGGGAAAGAAGATATGAATGGTTAAAGAATGAACTAGAATAATGAAGAGATTTAGAGTGTAATGGCTTATTTTCACACTGGTATTCCTTTCACACTCCCTGCAATAATCTGTGGATATAATATTTGTTCATGTTGTACCAGTTGAAGGTTTGGACCCACCTATTCATTCTTATTCATTCTTTTATTGTTGAGTTTGGACCCAATGACACCAGTAAGAGGTATGATATCCAGCCCAACATAGCCACAATGACTCAACCAATGGCTCACGGTTGTGGGGCCAATAATAACAAACATTATTTTTGCAATTTATGTTCAGTGGTGCAGATGCAGAAATTACACACTTTCACCTTTGAATGTTAGTTTTGTCAAGGAAAATGTTCCAAAAATCAAGTCAAATGTGTCAGTATTTTTGACTGGTTGTGCTTTTTAAATCACAGACAGAAGAATAACAGTGAATGAAGCATAACACAAAATGTCTGGTTTCATTTGATTGGCTAAGGCTTTATGCACTGGACAGTTTGAGATTCAGTACAGTCAGACAATAAAGCCCTTCAGCAGAGGAAGTTAAGAAACTGGTAAACAGATCATAAGTAATGACAGGAAGACAACACAATGAAGGATGAAGAGAACTCCTTCTGGGGCTCTGTAACGAATTTAACGTGCCTCTAACACAGCTTTAAACCCCGTCTGGAACTATGCGAACGGTAGCGATTGGCTAGCCAGGCTTATGAAAGCTAATGTGATTGTGACTGTGATATCTAATGTTACTGTGTGTGTATGTTGGGAAGATTGAGGGTGCCGGTTTCAAGGGTGCTAATATAATCACAAGTACAGTTATCTAGTTGTAGAACATTCTTGTGTAAGCCTGAGAGGAATCAAATACAGCAAAATCCCTCACCCGCCATTATCCGGAAAGATGTGCGAAATGCAAAGGAAAATAGGCAGAGACAGACTTTCCAGTTATAGCACTAATCTTTATTATACTGTAGGCTTGTTCTCATTCCTCTAGTTGACCTAGTTAAAAATACACCAGACGAGCCAAGCGCGCTCAGATCATTCGCTTATCACCTTCCGAGTTTGAGTGACAGGGGTTGCGTCTACCGGGAAGACCTGCCTGGATCTCCGTGGCGATGAGACAGGCAGTGACCCAGTGTGACATTCTGTGCTGTTCCAAATGCCACGGAGTACGAACAGATAAGATGCACAATAGAGAGATATCGCCCGTCTCATCACCAGTGGCTCCAGCAGAAGTCCCTGAAGAAACACGTGGATGATGTGACAGAGGAACATGTTTTGAAGGCACGGAGATCACATGCTGGGAAACGGGTTTCAGTGGAGATTTACCTTCCTGGAGTTCAGTTATATATATTGGTCTACAATAACAGGCATTTTATGCTATACTGTACTTATAACTAATGTCTGCAGCACTGAAAAGCATGGCACATTCTTGTTTTCTACACTTGAGCATTGCACAAAATACTGTACAGTCACTCTGTTAGAACATTTTTTCTCTCTACTGCCATCTTTGTTTGAAGCAGAGCATTGCAGGTTACTTTACATATGTTGAAGTTATATGGCGTCAAACTGACATTTCTTAGGAAAGTGGACTCCACAGTTCAAATTATAAACTTACTGTTGTAAACCCGTGTCAGGAGACAGTTTCTACTGTAACAGACTAATCTGTTATGTACTTGCTTAATAACTGTTTTTTGTTGTTTTTTAAATAAAATGAATCTCCTTGCAGTTTTAATTAAATGATAATCAGGCCCAAGTTTGTCAGAAATATCTTGCAACTGCTTGTACCTAAAGTGTCCCAAGATCTGTTTTTGCTTGTTGATGTTTTTTTTTGCTTTGTTTGTTTCTTGTTCCCTGTGCCAACAGTTATACATTTAATTTATTTGACAAGAACAACATTTGGCTTGTTGATTAATGATGGCGACTAATCTCACCTGTAAATCTGGAGTCCATGAGATTTTTTGCACAATTGTTTGGTCTAAATCTCATATATTTAGCTTTCATCCATTCATTGCTTCTCATTAGCATACTGTATATATCCCGCCAGCATTCTCCACCCAAAACTATGAATTATATAACGCTCATTCATGACTAACAAAAACTGTCATAAATAACCAATGAGAGGCCACCATATTTGACTCGGGAAGATAAATGATAAAATGAATGAAATATTAAAAAGGGTGATGAAAAGGCAAATAGGTATGACAGAATGCAGATCTGATTTAAGATGCTTGACCCACTGCATTGTTAAAGCTGCAATCAGTAACTATTAAATCAACAAAAATCATTTCCTGTTTTTGCAACGGCAAGTTTTAAATAATGATTTATAATTTGAGCTGTCTGTCTGATTTCTTGGGAAATGCCAGTTTGAAGCAGAGATGGCAATAGAGAGGCAAAAGGTACGGATTGCAGCCTTAAACAATTTATATCAAAGAAAGAAAATGTCAGGAAGTTATGAAAAAGGATGCAGGAAGGCCCAGGAGCAGGAAGAAAACAGCAGCTAGGTGCTGCGTGCATGTGTTTGTGCATAGTTGCTGTTCTCCCAAATCCATTGGCCAGCCAAAGACTGAGTTTGCATTTAATGGGAACATCTAACAGCAGGGCCATTGCGTCGCAATATATTCCCTGGCACAGGAAGAGATGAGGATACCAGCCAAGCCCTCGATGCACACCCTGAAACCACGGATGGAGGACAAGGGTAACATTCTCTGCTAATTACTTTGGCACAGTGGCACTTCACATTGCCATAACAGTACGACAGACTCCAGACTAAATTCATCAGAAGCTGTCTGACTCATCTTAGATTAAAACTTATTGTGTGTAGGATAGGAAACTGTAGCATTTTATGTGGCGTTCAGACAAAGGAAACAGAATGAATAGATAAAAATGAGCACTAATTGTTGCCAGCTAAATGGCTAAGGAATTTAAATATTACTACACCCACCACGAGCCGCTGCCAAAATGTTCAAAACAAATGTTTAAAGATATAATACTTGAGGAGTCTAAGCTAATGTGGTTTCAGTGGGGGTATTAATTTATCAACAGGGAATTAATAGTAACCAGCAGTTTGTTTCAGTAATGCACAATACAAGCTGCTTGTAGTGTTGTAGTGTAACTAGTGTAATGAATCACGGATCACTCCTGAATTCCTGAAGTCTGCAAGATCCCAGAACAAATTGAAATAATGAGATTCAAATTGAAAGTTTGACATTTCTTTATTGTTTCATTTATACGAGTAAAAACAAAAAACTATCCAAAAGAGAAATGATTCTTAAAACTCTCTTCAAGATCGGCAAAGCACAACAAACAAAATATTCAGGGTGCCGGGCTCAGAAACCTCACAAAAATGTGAGTAATGGGTTCGTACAGATGATGTCGCTCTTTAAAATGACCTTTAACCTTTGCTTTTTTAATTCTTTTGTTTGCACACAACACAATGTCAAATCTGTGAAAAGGTACATTTAATTGGCCATGAAAATATGGTATTATAAAGAGTTCTGTGGCTGTAATTGAGAGTCTGTAAGTGTCTGTAAGCACGCAGACTCCCTGAACACTGTGCGGTCTAGGCATGATGGGTAATTCAGGCGACAGTTTGGCGGCTGAACAGCTCGATGGTGACTGCGCTGAGAAACACCGGGATGCTCTTCTGATGGAAGAGATGCAGATCCACCAATCCAGTAAGAGTGCGAGAGAAATCAGTCTCCAACAGCTGCATGCTGCCACTGCCCACTGGACCAGTAGACTGAGAGAGAGAGAGAGAGAGAGACACAGAGAGAGAGGCTGTTTAAAGGTTTATCATGACTGTAACTACAGACAAACAAAACAACCAAACCTGTAGGTGGTCTGAAATTGCATTTCACCAAACTTAATATTTTACTTTACAAACCAGACGCATTAGTTTTCAGTCTGAAAACAGACTGGATTTCAAAGCAGTGGATGTAAGATCACACTCCATGTTCAATATGGCTTCTGGGTCTGAATTTACTTCATTCTGCTTATTCTTTTTTTTACATAGTATGTGGTATTCAATATAGAGTGAATAGTGTGTGTGCAGATTCTGACACTGAATGTATGAATATGTAAAATATAGTAAAGAGCCTCTGGCGATTAAGCTGTCTCGTACGCACAGTGAGTTCAGCATCACGGCGAGATGCAATAAAAAACATGAGCAGAATTTCCAAAATTTTCAATTTTCACCCTCCACATTTACAGTAACTCGCTCACAGCAGAAGAAACTTTCCGGCCAAGTCATTACTACCAGCTCCACTGTCTGAACAAACAGAAATGTTTCCCTCGCTGGCTAAATGACAGTACAGACCGTCAGCTAAGATCAGGTTAAAAAAACAAACAAACTTTGGATTTGTGTGCCGTGTAAACATGGCCTAACTAAAATAAACAGTTAATTAAACTAAAGATCACAAACAAAGTAACAAACAGCTACAAACAAACAAAAAAAAACAATCAAACAGTCCCTCCCTAACTGAAGAACTGCCTAACTGTCAATAATTACACAGTCACTAACTAGTTGTTTGAGTCTGATTGCAGGTGTGTCATCTATTATTTGAAATGATATACACCGTTTTATGTTCTGTTTACCACTGTATACACGTCACTCCAAAAATTCAGATATTAAAGGACAAAGCATCAAGCTTTGATTAATTGCTGGCACGGAGTGCATCCAAGAGAGCAAACTAAATAAGGCCATCAATACACAAAGGTGCTTTTTCCTGTCAAATCTTTTCCCGAAATGCACTTTTAACTGCCATTTTTCCAATAGACACTGTTTAACTCTGACCTCCATAAAAACAGACCAGCATCAAATCTATTTTACATTTAGAGGAACCGAGGACAGAGTGTTCCAGTAAAGATGTTTTTTATTTCGTATTTTTGTCATTGTCCCTGAAAGGCCCTCGACACCACACTTTCTAATACCTGTCCCGGCAAACAGTCCATATGAAAATGCCTCTCTTTTGTCTCCAGCTCGGTCTGGTTTTCTATTTCCCCATATCACATTCTAATAAAAGGTCAGCCGGTATTTTGGCTTTCTTTTTATTCCTGTTTTTTAGAGAGAGTTATTCAGATTGTGACCTTATCAATGTGTGTTTGTATTGCCACCACCACAAAAGGGTGTTATGAACAATATTTGACCTTTTGGCTAACAACAAGTTTTTGTTGATGTTAAAACCTCCCTCAAGTCCTCGTAAAAAACAGAGAGAACGATCGAGTCTCGGAAAGTTACAGAGGAATGAAGAGAGAAACCAAGAAGAAAACTGACTGGCCAACAGACAACGGAACGCTGGTCCTACCAGAGCACAGGCTGATAAAGGGAAGGTCTGGCAGGTCCAGATGAGTATAATTTCTCTTCATCTCTGCGTTCTCAACGGACCTTCAGTTATTGTGTCGCTCCCACAGCTGTCGAGCTGGAGTCATCACACCCTGCGAGTGACTTCCTGTAACAGCAGCTCCCGCTGAGCCTTCTCTGGTGAAAATCAACTCCATCCATCTTGCTTCTTGCCTCTTCTAAGACTTTATTCATTTAATAAGACGGTTCTTTATAAACTTTCCATTTCTTTGACTTACATTATAGCTTTTTGAATTGTACGAAGTTTAAACTAGTAACATTTCGCTCCACTTGAGAAGTTAAATGTCAATAACTCCGACTGTATTCAAAGATTCTGTCCTTTTTGTTTTTTAGGCCCTTCATTCAAAAAGTGTCCAAATCAAACATTTGAATGTTAATTTAACGTAATTAAAAACTATTTAAAGCTCATTTCCAAAATGTATCCTTTCCAAATGTAGTGCATTCAGTTGTTCATTAACACACATTTTGGGTTTTCATGTTCAATGGGGACATTCAATAAATGTAATGATTTTAATACTCTACAAACGGCATATTCTATCCCCCTACACTAACCCCACCCCTAAACCCAATCATCACAGAAATGTTCTGCTATTTTAGAGTTTTAAAAGAGATCATTCTATATGACCTGTAAGCTTGTTGCCTCATGGGGACCTAAAAATGTCCCCACAAGGTCAAACTATTACCATTACTACTTGTGGGGACATCTGGCCCCTTATCACGTAGTAAATACCAGGACCACACACACACACACACACACACACACACACACACACACAGAGGGAGACGAAGAGGCAGAGAGAAGAAACGTTTGCCTGCTGTTTGCTGAAGACACCTGTAATGACTCATCCAGGACTCACACTGTAGCAGCCTCCACATCTCCTGACAAATCCACTGAGAACAGCACACGCCAAGAACTATCACCAGTCCAAACAGCACAAAACACAGAGCCAAGAAAACACAAACTGGTCTCACAAGACGACCTCATTTACAGCCCTGTTGAAGCTATCAATCACAGACATGGGCTTTGAAGACTGCATGACAGATCTGGGACTATCACCCAGTACCACAGTATCACGGTCGATAGCAGGAATCGTTCATGCTCCAATTAAAATCATCTGTGTTTCTCTGAATCTCCAAGATGTCTAGAAAGTCTAACAGTCCAGAAAACGGAGTATTACCAACATCGCAGCAAATAAATTATATTTTAAGCTTTGAGTTTGAATAAACAAACAAAACGATTGCAGTTCTCATTTTAATTGCGTTGTCTGTACTGGCTGCATGCAAAAGAAAAAGTCCAAATCACAATGACTTACGACTCAGTTCTTGTAGTGAATCCGTCAATAAGACAAACTCAAAGTTAGCTTTTATATTCTTTATTTAATAAACATTTTTAATTTAAAACCATTTACAACAAAACCGAAAAGTTGAGTTGAATCAGTCTAACCCACAAATGAACTGCTAATCTGTTATTTAACAGCAGTTAATTCATTCATTAACATCTGACCAGATGTTTTTACAGTATGTCAGCGTGCAATTACACTTCTGCTTAAATGTTTTTGTGCAATACTGAAACACGGTTTAGTTTGTGAAGCCATTAAAGTGCATACAAACAAACAAGAATCTATGATCCAGTTTCGTTTCTGATTCGTCTGCTGGCGCGAGGGCTCCCTGCAGGGTTTGAAGAGAGGAAACGGGAAGCTGTCATTGCATTGAATGTGAGGCGGAGGTGTGTGAAGAGCAGTAATTGGCTGTTAAATTAGCTTTATCTACTGATTAGGCAGATGTATAATTAGCCAACTGCTCCTTACGAACAGCAAACCGCGTTTTAACGAACCCGTGACACGATACGACACATGAACAGACGCTCAGAGCTCTGCGGAAGAACGGCTACATTAGCTACCAAATAACACGCTCAATGTTAAACATTTATCCTGGAAAACACAAGAAACACAGACGACAGTTTCCCACAAGGTGCTTCAGCCACATTTAAAAATGTATGAAAGACATAATTCAGAGGTTCTCAAACTTTGGGTGGTGAACAACGCAGGGGTCACACAAAACGCAACAGAACAAACAATCCAGTCTTATAACATTCCTGTGATATCCTCAAGTAGATAAACCTGACTGTGGTACTTTGTTTTGGGGAAGGGATCACAATTAATTCCGAGAAGGGGTCTTGCATTATTTGTTTGCAGTTGCCACTGATGCTTTGTCTTCTAATCAAATGACATTTTTAATATTGGTTTAGGCATATAAATACGTTCTGGGAGCCACTATAACAGCAACACTTTACGTATTATACGGGTGATCCAAGTTTTTCCGCAATTACTTGAGACTCTGATCTCAGGAGGCGTTTCGTAAACGCGTTTCAAAACGCCGCCGTTTTGATGCGCGTGAGGCAGCTTGTTAGAAAACAACAGATGTGTTTGAGGGGGGAGAAACGGTCTATGATGTCACTGAAAACAGATGCAAGAGATCCAGAGACTTTGCAACTTGCTAGAGATGCTATTCTGAAAACAAACAACAAACCTGCAGAAAACTGACTTGATGCTAGCGTGTGTCTGCTACACTGACTGATGTACAGCTTGTTTAACATTTACATATTGTTGTGCCCTAAAATTGTGTCTGTGTGTGTGTGTGTGTGTGTAAAGTCTGTAATTTCTGTTAAACAATATCTTTATTTGTGACCTGTTTGAATATAGCTGTGAAGAACAGAGAACATACTAAACATTATCCACTGTACATGCAAACCATACAGTCTGTTTGTATAAACAAAACTACAGCACTATAAAAATAACCAACTCAGTTTATACGTTTATATTTACATACATTTCTTACACAAAAGCAGCAAAAATGTGTTTCGAAAATATGTATTGAACACAAATTTTATAGGATTAATCGTGCTGTTATCCACACACACACACACACAGCATGACCCCTGACCCTTTTCTTCTGCTGAGCTCCACAGTCTAGAGTTGTAGTGAGTCACTTTGAGCAGCACAAGACCTACAGCAGAGCAGATGAGACTCTCCTGAGACAGCAGCATTGATTGGGTAATGGTGTCCAGCAGGTAAAGATGCAGCGTCCGTGATTTTCCACTGCTGTGGCACCCAGCTCTTTGTCCAGCTCTGCAGACTGTGTCATGCACACTCTTCAACTCAATCACCTGCATTCCCACATCCTGTGAATCCAGCTAGTACACCAGAGGTCAAAGAAATCGATGGAGAAATGATGATGTCCATCAACACTGTTGGGCTTAAGCAAAAAGTGAGAAGTTTGCTGATGAATTTGCATAATGCCGTGTTGTGCATCCAACTCCTGTCAGAAATAATGGAAAGTGGAGGTACAGTAGCAATGGCCCAGAAAAAGTTTGCTAGACGTCCATGTTTCAAGCCATCCATGATTAAAATAGTTTGCCCTGCATCTTACAGTCAGGGATGTTGCTCATTTACAGCCCCATTAAAGTTCCATAAAATGCATAGCTTTGTTCGATGCGTTGACAATTTCCACTGAAACAGGAAGTTAGGGTTGGACATATTTCTGAGCCGCAGGCAGGATTGCTTCAGATTCCAGAAAGCATTTGATTAGTGAGAAAAATGTGATGAGAAGTTCAGAATGATGTCAAAAATCTTTGATCATATTAGTGGAAGAGAGTACCGTTTGGAATGCCTATATTTTGTAAATGCAATTTGTAGCTAACACATATAAAAAAAAGCCAAGAAACTTCTCGAGGACTTTAAGTAGCCTGCAATGTTAGTTAGAAGTTTCAAAACCCGCATCTTGTCTGCGAGCTTAGGGAAGTTTAGGTGGACACTGTCAGAGGAAGCAGGAAACTCTGCAGAACTGTATTCTGTTCTCCGTGTGGAGTGGAGTAAGTCTGTAGATGTAGTCCATGTCCTCGCGTACTGACTGGAACTGTCGGTGCGTGAGAGCAGACGGCTTTCCTGGATCTCCACCGCCGTGGCCGTAACCTCATTAAGATCTGAATTTAACATTTTTGCACAGAGTGTTTCTCTGTGAATTATTCAGCGCAGTTTCATGATGGGCTGACCTACTTTTTTCTCAATTAACTCACCGGCTCCTTTCTGTTTGCAGACTGTGGCTGGAGCACCATCTGTTGTCACCGCAAAAATCGCCCTGACGTCAAACCGTGACTCCTCAAAGTGCTCGAACACGTTCAGTGGCTCTTCTCATTTTCACTGCTCTGTGCTTTGGCTTAAGCAGAATTCCTCTCTTACAGTTGAATGACTGTATTTTGCCATGACTGCTAAATGTAGCATGTCATTTCTGTCCACTCTCACTAAATACCCCCACATCCTTCGGCCCAGCTGTTTGCAATTTCCAATAGCCTTTTGGCTGACACGGGACATTTCATTTGATTGTCTCTTTGTTTAGTAAGTCCTCAAACACCATCTAAGCAAAAGAAAAAGCCTCTTTTACATATCAGTGTGAGTGGCAATGTAATGGAGATTACCAGCTTGTTTCTTATATTGGGACACCTAAGGTCTGATGGATTCTACCCTACTTGCCTGATCTTTGACAGACCTTCTGTGTTTCACCTGAAATGCCATATGTTTGCCGCACATCATCGTAACCTGGGCTAAACTGCAGCATGGCAGTGCGTGCAAGTGGTACATTAGCAGATTCAGCTAAACAAACAAAAACAAACAAACACATGGTGAACGCTCAACTCAGCGGGTTCGTAAGTTTAAATGCACCGCACACCACTGTGGATAATAGCATCTGCCAAATGCATTAAAATAAATGTACAAGGGACATTTCAAAAATGAACCAAATAATGAATATAATATTGGACTCGTCGCTCGCTCTTAGCGTGTTAGCGGCCTGCTAATAGCATGCATGTGAAAGGTTGCGACTGTTGATCTAGAGTCAGTGCTCTGTGATCTCCCAACAGAACGAACATCAGCTGAGAGACTCTGGGAAGGACAGACGCTGCAAATGGAAGAGAGATGTAATTGAAAAATCTAAAATATGCAAATGAAAAACAAAAAGACTTCAATTTAAATGCAGATTTTGACATTTCGCCTCGGACAGAAAGAGAACAACAGGATGAGTGGCACAGTAAATATCACAACCATTGTCGAAGGCTTACTCGCACCGTAAACAATACGTACAGTGCACGCGCACACACATATACACACACATTATTTATATTAAGTATATATTACATAAAGTAATATTACCCTTAAACATGTTATACATTTCTATATTAAATTGTTTTATCCATGTTTCCAAAAACTGGGATATAATCTACTGTAAATACAGTTAAAATTCATTAGATTGATTTAGCAATGAAATGTCTGGGATATTCCGTAGTACTAATGCTTAAAAAAATATCATGAGACACTAAAGAACATGTTACGGTATATATGAATGTCATATACAGTAGAATTAGAGAGAGTTGTTAAAGTCTGGGGGAGTTACAGTATGTGTGGGGTCTTGCCTTTGTCAAATTCACTGCTGCCTGTCTGAGTACAAGCAATAATAGCTTAATAATAGAAGGATAATTATACAGGCCTGGACCAAAGACTACACAACACGCACTGTACACCCACTACAACATCTCTCATTGTGTTTGCTTTGATGTTCAGCAGAATTGTCCAGCCTTTGCATTATCGTCTATTTATGTTTCTGCTATACGCTTAATAGAGCATCAAAGAACGGCTGACTGGATACCAGTCAGATTCACAGCAAACGCTACACTTCACTCCGTCTGCCTCCATCTGTGACAAACAACACAATAACATCAATATACACGGCAAACAACATCTGCCGATTAGACAGTGAAACGGACGGATAAGTGGTGAGGTCATCATCTCTGACACAATGGGAGATATACTGTAAAACTAGAAAAATATTTTGTTGTGAGCTGAACATGAAAACCTGCCTGAAATCTACACGCTTATTTATCAGTGCTTGCGAAGGCTTGCTTATATTTAGGATAACTTGGCAACTGCATGGCAACACCGTGGCAACCACCCACAGCATCAAAAAAGACATTTCTTTTCTTTGGTTTTCAAAAGCTTTCATTTCTTTTACTCAATATGTTCGTGAAACATCCTCCTGCCCATTTTCTATAACCTCAGTCTCGCTGAATTATAATTTATCGATACAAAAACCTTGCTGTCCTTATTAAACCTCTTTTCCTGTGTCAGTCCAGCACAGACAAACATTGTCTGCAGTCACGACGGGCTAACACGACAGCTGACATATGCTTTATGAACACAGAGGGATCTAGCAGGAATAAAAGTGAGTGCCGGTCTGGGAGAGAATGTCACCAGCAATAGCTCGCAAACCCTCTCGGCAAGACAGCTGTGATGGACAGAGATGATGTCTTCATGCATTGCCATTCTGTCTCCTGTAAACTCTAGAGTCTCTGGAGATCAAATCAAAGCTCCTTCCACTCACCGCATTCATGTTCTCTCGAAAAACACAAAGCACACCCACGCATGAAAGCACACGCACGGCACACCGAATGTTTGGCTCTAATCTGTAAGCAGAATCACATGATGCAAATACATCGTTTGACACGCAAGTAGGACGTCCCAGCATTGTATTTCGACCAACTGACACACTAAAGCAAAACATCCCAATAACAACAGATTCTTTCTGAGAAATTTAAAAACAAAGCAGCTGGTAGACACGGAGATATAAAGCCAACACACCGGCCATAACTGGGCTACCAGCTGGACTGAAATTCACTCGGTCCAAAAGTCCAGAACCTTGTTGTTGTAAAAAGCAGATGTGGTTACTTACTGGGATCTCACCACGCACGAATTCAGAACATCAGGACCACGACGGTCAATTAAAAAAACTCATAAAAACTTTATTAATGTGTACAGGGCTGCCTGCTCATAAAAGGTTGATGAAGAGTCTCTGTGGTTCCATCAAATGAACCCAATCATCAGAGTATATGAGATGCACAGAGAGTTCCCTCTCCTGCTTTAAGGAAGGCCGGTGTATGATGAAACAGTTTAGGGTAAGTGAAGGTCAGACTCATGAAGTTTTCATCTGACACTAATGAATACATCTCCAACTGTAACTAAAAGAATGGGTCAAAACCAACATTTAAAATCAGTGTGTTGAAACTCAGTAAGTCTTGTTGTTAATGACATTGAATATTCTCGGGGTCCTAAAACAGAGAGATTTGGAGAGATTTTAACAGAGGAAGTCAAGCAAGGATAGGTTGTTTTGGGGTTGCCAATTTGTGATTAATTGCAAATACCAAATGATTTTAATAATCATTATTATTAAAATAATGATCATTATAATCATAAAAAAACAACTACAGCTACAAAAAAAGTGATTTCCACTTCCCCAAATTGCCCTTAAAAGTGGACTTCAAACGTTCCATTAACAAATGACCCACAGAACAGTGTGTGGTTGATAAGATGTTTCAGGTGGTCGTTAGGAGCTTGTTAACTGGTTCAAGTCAACAGCGTGTGGTATTAGGGGTCCAAAAACAGCTAATGTTTTAAACACAAGAACAGTTGCCCGTGTCATCTTGACCTTAAGTCTTCTTTAAGTAGCTATAAATTAGAGTATTTAACTTGGTTACTTGTTAGCTGAAGTTTTTTAACCATTGCACGCGCTCACTGGCAAACGTGTTGTTGATTTCTCTGCTGTTATTAGCTCATCAGTGAGTTTAATCAGCGAGTTGATCAGAAGGTGTAATCATCCTCTGATTGGACGAGAGGAAATGCCAGAGCGTTGATTAAAACACGCACGCAGACACCTGCCGTTCCGACGCACACAATCAAAACGGGCCTGCTGTTACCATGGAGATGATCAAAACCGGAATCTTCGTTGTCCTGACCTTTGAGTTCGAGAAGAGACACGATGCTAAACTGTCGGTAAACATACGGTTGACAATGACATTTATAAAGACATTCCAAAAGAACCCCAATGAAAAGAGGTCAAAGCTTAAGAGAGCGAACCGCTACGTCCTTCGATCAAAATATACTCTCATTTAAGTACAGCAATGTACAAATAAAGCAGTTTATTCGAGGGCAACTACAGACAACTAACTACAGTACAAAATGACATACAGTCACTGTTTAAACTACAGCCCTAGCACATTGCATTCTGGGAAGTGAATTAGACGTGTAGAAAGAGCTTTCAGGGGTCTTACAAAGTGTGATTCTGATGCCTCATCCCAAAAACACCCACGCAAAATCACACATCTCTGACATAAACGGTAGAAAGAGCTCTCAGGACCAACATGCTCTTATGCTAAACCACGTAATAAACAAAGAGTGTTTTGTAAAAGCCACACAACAACTGCGGCGCTCACTGCACGAGGGGAATAGCCTGTCCACTAAAATTATAACCATGCTACACAGAATTTGCCGCTTTCAGCGCCATTCAGTTCATGTTTTTATCCCGCTGAATAAAGACAGACACTGCGGCTTAAATATTGCAAAGGCAGACAGAAGGAAACTGGGACTGTTTTTCGCTCGTACTTTGAAGGCGAATCCTATAGCAGGAACAAAATGTTAGAGGGTGAAATTAATCTAATATTACTCGAAAATGGAAGCCAGGTACATTACTAACAAAATTTCCCCAGCATCAAAGCACAGAGATACTAATTAGAGCAAAGAAGAGAGGCCACATGGAACACAAAGACTTCCTTTGATGGATCAGAGCACGTTGTCGCTGGTTTGTGACAAATCCAAATGTAAAACATTTCTATGTTTGCCTGTGTAAAATATGTCCCCACCATGCCGGAGTGTTCTTGGGTTGTTGTAGGGCAGTGCCACACAGTTTCAAAGGTGTCCTACATGAATTTAAGTCCATTGTTATGAGGTTGCTAGGGTGTTGTAGTTGGTTGCTAGGTGGTTACAGGTCCTTATCAAAAGAGCCCACTCTGAGACTCTATGATATTCTGGTTTCTAGATACATCCGGAACTATTTCTTTAATAAAAGTCAATAGGAGCTATATGACATGATGTATTGGACAGCACACCAAACATCAGCATTGCGTAACGACGGCCAATCGGATCGCATATGCTAATTTGATGAATCGTGGGTGTGATTAATTATGAAAACAATCCGCTAACGTCAAATTAACAGCAGTCACCTTTCGTTGCATCCGAAAGTTACAAACTGGATGCTACAACTTTTTATATAGTTACAAAAGTGGGAGTGAAAAAAGGAAAGTATTTTGACAGAAGTGAGATGAGAAGTTTCTCCACCGTCTCATGTTTTCTCCTTTAATTATTTCTCATTTAATTGTGACCATTGATTGAGTATTTTCTCCTCCTGGTTCCCCGTTGAGATGAGCTCAGCAGGGAAAACGGCTGATTGGTTTCGCGTCTGAGAAGCTTCTGATTACCGCCGGAGTTGAAGACGTAGCTGAAGACGTAGCTGAGGGCAGCAATCACTCTGACCAACCTGCTCTGACAATAACTGAAACTGAGTTAAGAGCCGATAAGAGAGAATGGCAACAAAACTGGAAAACACAGCTGGGAGATAAAGCAGAAGCTGCTGTAGGTGGTGGCCGTGTTGCAGATAAATGCCGGACGAGGCTAAAATTAAACCGCCACATACGCTAACAGTTGTATGTTTGCACGTGTGCACGCAAATAGAAACTTCGCAATTATTTCTCTGTCACAATTTGATTTATTCTGGGCGGTTTGAGTTTTCGTTTGGGGTTGTCAGATACAGGAAAATTACCAGAATTAAGCACATAATTATGAGCATGCATTTCTATGGTTTTCTAAATGTGCGTTTACGCTTAAAATCAGCAAGAGTGCGCGTCATTGCGTGAATGCGGTTAATGACAAGGCATGTAAAGGAGCTGACACGTGGATTTAGAAGCTCTGTGGAGGAATACCAATTTCCGGCGGCTTATTTTGAGAACTAAAAGGCCTTTTTGTTTTACAGTTTGTTTCTGAGCTGTTTTTACACGTCAAAATATCAAAATGTCCTCACTGTCATGATTTGGACTTCTGCATCTTCTACAGGGGAAGAAAATTATAGAAACCACATATATTTTGACAGAGATTATCACAGCTTAACATGCAAAAAAGGGGCCCATTTTAAAAGTTAAAAATGAGTAAAAACTGAATGCATTGACAACTATTTCCATTTCACACATGCACAAATTAATAACTGGGATTCAGAATCACGCAGTCACTTTGGCCTCCTGTTTAGAAAATGCAATTTTACACCCAACAAATGGGACCTCCCGTGGTTTCCTGCCTACCCAGAATGCACCACTGCAAACACAATCTAATTTTATAAGCAATATATCTATAATTTGAGTCTACGCGTACATTTACGAGGACACTCCATATCTCCTTGATCAATAGAAATCGGTTTATCCGCAGGAGTCGCCCCCGATTAGAATTAACAGCTGGACTGCAGTTGCCCTTTAGATTCAGTTACTGTCTTGAGTTACTGCCAAAGCTTCTAATGTAGAAAACCCAAAGGGTTGGATAGATAAATATATACCCATAACATTCCATTGACTTCATCACCAACAACGTTTGGTAACAAGGTAATCCCCTACAAAGTATTAAACTTCTGAGGAACCCCAAATTTGAGGCCCCAAATCGTGTGGCTTTCTGTAGGTATGCTATTACTTTTCTAAGCTATTGGACATTCAACTTCAGCCTGCTGGACAATAAATTGAGCAAAAAAACTCCCACAGACTTACATTAAAGAAGCAATCCAAGCTGTACCTTGAGACTAGAACATCATAGAGATTTGAAGATGGGATATTTTGTTTTGCAGGAGTAACCAAGACCATAGATATTAACAAAACACTGCAGTTCCTTTACTCTGAAGGAAAATGCAATGCTCAAAATGGGCACTCTAGGGAAGGAAGTCCCACCTTCCAGTAAAAACAGCCAATCGTCAATCGTTACAGACTAATAACTTTGGCCTGTAGCTGAAGTTTTTTAAGCACAATTAGAGTTTAAGAAAAACAATTTATGGTACAAAGTAAGGTTTAATTGTTGGCTAAAACAATGTTGTTTTAATGTGACCTTAGCCAGCAATTGTAAAGAGATCGGTCTTCCCCCCCTATTGAAGACATGACTTAGTGAAATAGCTACCCGGGGCATCGCTAATATGACCACCGAATGGAGTGACTTTCCTTAGTGACTCTGTCAGTAATCAACCAAGTAGATGGCACCAAGAACTAGAACTAGTCTAGTTAATGCACGGTAACATGCTTCATGCTGAGTTAACCATTACACACTGCAACTCTGAACATTATCATTTGTAAAGTTGTTGATGTGATTCAAGTTAGATAAGTTTAGATGTTACCAAACAAACACTAAACTTCTATAAACAAATGATAATGTATAATTGATGCAATGACTCACACATCACTTAGAATAGAAGTGCACTGATTTGGATAAAAACATTAACTTCTTTTGGTCCTCCGAGAATGTTTCCCAACATTGCTGGATTACAGTAACGAAATACAAGCACGGCAAAGCATTAACACCAACTCTAATTAAAAACTTTACTCGCATCTGCTGAAACTATTAACCATGATTAAATATGAAACTCTAATTAACAGAGAGACAGCAGTTGTCTCCAAAGTTTTTACTTCAGGGCTCACTGAGCTGAAACACTCGGAACAGAGTTGTGTGTCTGTTCTCTGGTTTATATAGCACTTCATGTAAATTTCCAAGTCTGTTCATACTCGTATCCCCGTCCATAAAAGCAGTTTTAAACAAATCTATCAAAAAAGATGCATCACTTTAATCTTTGTAGAGTATGTGTGTAAATAGTAACATATGTACATCTCAGTGTGTGTGTGTGTGTGTGTGTGTGTGTGTGTTACTCAGGGTTAACAAATATTGACAGTGAATTATCTTCTGCAGAAGGGTCGCAGGTGGCTTCAACAGGCCTAATTTCACAGGCTGGGACAAACACACACACAAAATCACACACACAAAATAACACAAACACACACATAAGCACGACTCATGTAATACCAAAATGCTAAAGATCACAATTGTCTGCTTTATTAAAAAAATTTACTCATTTATTAGAATGACATAACATCTTCAGTAAAGTTTAAGAACATTTGTCTGATCGAAAATTACAGCAAAACAGCTACAATAAGCCCTACTGTACATTTGTCACCTCTTTCCAATAAAACCAGCCAAACACTAGCAATGCCTTTACAGGGCATAAATTCAGTACACAATTTGAAGCCTAGGCTAAATTTGATGTGAAGTGTTGACTGTAGTAAGTGTCAGTATTGAGACCTCGGAGTACATCAGAGACGTGTAAGCAAATTTCCTGTGACGATGAGGGCCATTACTTCCTCAATAAATCACGGGAGAAACATAACAACAGTGATTTAACAACTACCGCTTTTAATATGACATGCTGCACATATAAACTGTTCCATTATTTTACAGTTAACTTGTCAGACTCGTAAAAATTGTGTTCCGAGTCACATGACTTCATGCAGCAGCCCTTTATTGGTCCTACACTGTTCTTCAGTAACATTCAGTATCTCTGCCAACGGACAATACAATAAGTTCCTCTATTGTTATACAGAAATTATGATAATGTCTTATCCACTTCCTTCAATCCAATCCTGCAGATACAGACACGAGTCATCTGGCTGCCAGTGAACGTATAATTACACTGACCCAAACATTAACCCGAGACTAGCACAGAGTCTGGGAACATAGCACATTTATTTCATGTAAATGGCATCAGAAATGGTAAAAGACCTTCAGACTTTAACAAGCGAAAGTGCTGTACATCTGCCAGTCGTAGCGGTTTCCATTAGCGTCTAATTATTAGCGTCTAATCCACTAGCGTCTTTAAACTTTAGTGAAGAGGAACCCAAAGTTCACAATGTGTTGAGCTACAGAGAAAATGTTTAGCTACAGTTCTTTCAACAGACTTCCAAAATTCGGGGAACTGATTCTCTGAAAAGGATGCTTAAAGATGGAATATAAATACAAGCTTCCACTCGTAGTTATGAGAGAGAGCCTTCTGTAAGTGTGTAGGCTCTATATTGTTTCAATAACAATGCTAGTGAAGTAGCTAAGGGTGTAATTTCATCCCAGTTAGCATGCAGTCCAAGTTAAGCTAATGCACTCATCTATCTTATTCGCTAAATATGCCATCGATGAGATGCAAAAATCAGCGTGTACGGGGTCGTATGCAATGAAAACCATTTTGGATACATTTTTCATAGGTTGAATGTTAATGAGATTAAAAAAAACATCATTAACCTACTAAACTGGAAAAACGCATTGGCTCCCACAATATCATCCAATTTTGCAAGTAATAACATGGGGAACGCTTGCTGTATTGCATTATCACGCAGAAATGGATTGCATTTCGGAACTGGTTCTCCGGGATGTTAGAACTCATTCTTTATCAGAGAGTAACACAGCGCCGTCTCATTTGCATATTCCTAACGTATTGAGTAATGCCGCCCATTTTTCCTATACGAAACGCTCTGCTGCGCTAGCTACCGCTCAAGCGTGCAGACGGTCGGAAAGATAGACGTGTTATTGATCTCCGAGGGGTGATTCGGTATATCCAGACATTCTGTTACAAAGGACACTGGATACAGAACTGTATATTCATTGCCGTCATATAGCGAGAGGGTGAACGCTGAATCAGCACCGAGTTTGATGGAAAGTGCTAATGCGGGAATCATATTCATTATTGATGTCGTGACATACTGTACTGTAACCTCTCTCACTTTTAAAACTACTTTCACACAGCTGTGAATAGTGCATTTAAATGTCAAAACACTTTCTATAAATGCTGCAGCGTTGAACGGGTTTACGTAAATTTCTGGACTAATAGTAATTCAACTAAAAGCTGTATTTATTACTATACACTGCAGCCTGGCACATATCTCATAGCATACTTTTCAATATACATCACAATATATGGTTACACACTTTTACGCCGCATAATTAATTAGCATCTAAATACAATTTTTGATAGCACACTTTTACTGAACAAGAGTGTTCCTGTGGCTCAATTATATACTGAAGTTTAACGCTAAGGGACTTGTGTTCAATCTCTTTAAAACTTTATTGATTGTTGTGCAAACATTAAAAGGA
>JAZGTJ010007989.1:0-21815 GCA_036877575.1 Botia almorhae | reverse complement strand
ACATTTTTTACATTTTTGTTACTTAATGGAAACGTTAGGGAAATGTTCCTACAACCTAAAATTGTTAGCTGGGTCATCTCTATACATGAATAAAGGATGAAGATCTGTCTTACTGGTCCCTGTGGATCAAAGAACCTGCTGATGCTGTTCTTAAGCTTGTTGAAGAGCATGGGGTAGAGCGCTGGACTCAGCTCCAGCCCCACCAGGTCTTTGACGTTGGTGCGGATCTGATGGCCCTTCTCATGACTGCACACCATCAGAGACAGCAGGCGGTCCAGGAACCTGCTCAGGGGCGTCTCTGTGTTCCCCTCACACGTGCTCATGGAGATCATGGAGCCCTTGCGATCGTTCAGGGTGCTCATGGGAGGGCTGTAGGTGGCGAGAGCAGACATGTGCCTCTGCTGCAGACACACACCGCCCAGAGCACACAGGAAACCCGTCATATTGATCCATTCCTAAGGGTCCAGATACAGGAATTAATGTAAAAGATAAAGGTAAAACACTCACATACTATCAGTTATCAGTTACTATCAGTTACACATACTATCAAAAAGACGTTTCTTAAGTTGTAAATTTGCAGAATAGCAGTAAAGTAGCATATGTGTTTCTGTTGTTGTGATATTTTTCTGCTTTTTAAGAAACAGTTAAGCGATGGACATGCTAACATGCTAAGTCAGCTAGCTATCAGATTTTATAAAAATACATTACTGTATCTATATTTTATAATATGTAAAAAAAAAGATGTAAAGATGTAGTTTTCACAGATGTCGTTTTATTTACTTTAATTGAACCAAATATAAACATTATATAAAACCTGGAAAAAAATTGGCCAAGGTACTCAGTAGGTACTACTATAGTTCTCACTATAGCAGCGAGAGTGAGACGTATCTGAGACCTGACCTGAGAGATTTGTATTCATTTATAAATGAAAACACACAAAAAAAATCTATTTCTTTAATATTGTTGCTCATTTTCATTATGAGTGTTTTACTGTACAGGTGTGCTGGCTCTGACCTGACTGTCTTCCAGTTTGGTTTTCGGGTGGCTCAGTATTAATTTGGTGGCATGCTCCCATTTAGCATGCGTGTCCTCCCAGGCCTGCAGAAGCACAGAGAGCAGTTAAACACAGTCGCTCATACATTCACTTTACATTAGACAACGACATGTAAATCACGAGTTTGTGCTTGATAGAAAGTTTCAGCGAACTGTATGATCCTGCCGTGTACGGTAAACAAATTTTATGCAAAACGCGTTTGCATATGCAGCAAGTACCAAATTCGAAGCAGTGACGATAAATACAACACAGCACAAAATCAGACCAACACAAATGAGTCCTGCTGGAGACAGGAAGTTGTAATAGTGGCTGAGCGAGCTGCTTTAAATGACCAACTACATCCGTTGAATGGGAGCAGGTGGGTGTAAATGCGTGACCTCTGACCTCTGTGTTTCCTGGGGTGGGCAGCTCAATTCTCCGAAGCAAAGCCATTACTCTCTTCTGTAGAGCTGAACGGCCTGGGGAGGAAATATAAACAGATGTCAAGCGGCTTAGTGGAGTGACAACAAATTAGGAAGGCTCTGTGCTGCCCTCTAGTGGCAATAACGCAACAACAGCGTTTAAGATCCCCCACAGCCCTGTCATTAAAACCACCACGATACAGTATTTTCATCTCTATGGTATATCAAAGTAAAACAGCGTCTGAAATGAGGGCTAATAAATGGACAGGACTTGATTTGGTTTGGATTTTGTCAGGAATTGATTGGATTGTTGGAAGTCGGAGGGCTAGAAACTGCCTGACCATTGGACAGCCAATATTGTCCCGCCCTGGCGCAGATAAGTCATGAAGAGATGTCATTTTGTGGGTGAGGGAAGGTTAATGCTTATGATTAAAGATTATAAATGGAACATGAATAAAAAAATTATGCAATAAAATAAATTATTGATAATAAAAATTGCAATATATTTTGATTTCACTGTGACTTACACATTAGCATGTATATTTATCAAGCGCTTGGGAATCACTGCACTATAAAATTAATAACAAAACAACATTTTTAAATAATGTTTTAATACATTTATCAGAAGCACCTGTAATCATCATGTTGCTGACGGACGCAAACTCCAGGAAGGTGTTGTAATTGGGCAGGAGAGACTGCACAGGGACGTCTTCTGCACCGCAGCGGATCTCCGCCTCCTCACACAGGTACCGGAAACAGGACATGGCCACCAGAACCGCCTCCATGTCTGGACTCCACAGAAACATGTAGAGACAAACCTCCAGCTTGGTCTGGGCCTGCCTGCAGATGGCAATGTTACCGCCTGCTGTGGCCCGTTCCTACGGAGAAAAATTATGTACACATTATTTTACAAATCATGTTCATACAAAATCTTAAAAACTGCACATTTGAAACCTTCCTAGAGCTGTCAAAATAACTTATTTTAATGTTTTAATTACTTGTTAGTGAAATGTGTTTACAGCCTAAAATTGTGTAGACTGCTGCTTCCTGCTATATACCTCCAGCTATATAAACATATATTATATATTAGAATACTTACCTTGTTTCTGAGGAGAAATTTGTTCCTGCAGATGAGAATCTCTCGTAGCCACTTGAGAATCTCTGTGCTGTTGATCAGCTGATGACCAAACAGCCTCTTGCAGATGAAGGACAGAACCTGAGAACTGGACCGAAAAACAGTCAGCGGAGCGGAGCTTTAATGACCTACACTTCCTGAAGATGAGTCTCACATGAGCTACCTGATGTCCCAGAACGTCTCCATAGGAGAATCTGGGTTCCACAGCTCAATGTTCTCAGGCTGATGAAGAACCAACAAAGCCTGTGAGAGACGGAGATTTTGATTAATAACACAAACCGACTCGAACTCAGAACAGTCACATTTCTATTGACCTGAGAGAAGAACTATGATGTAACTCTGACCTGTATCACGACCTTTGTTGACTAGTCTTACAAGTTCTAAAAATACATTTTTACCTTTTCAAGTCATTTAATTCTGCATCTGCGGATGTACTGGTCAAAAGTTACTTATATATTTAATGTATACATAATATTGACATATATAAATCAGCAACTGGTTCAGGAACCAGAGAAATCTGATGGTTTTACCTCCATTGCCTCCTGGGAAATATCTCCCATGGTTGCCAGAGGAACGAGCTGCATCAGGCCGGTGATGAGCTCTTCTGTGCTGCTGTGAACCTCCAGAACCGGTTTACCTGCATTCTAATTCACACACGCGGGACGTTAAACACACGCGAGGATCGTGGTATGGTTCATCTAGAGCCAGAGAAACAGAACCTTCTCACTCACACACAGCATCAGTTTGGGATCCGAGTGAATGAGCTTCACCAAAGCCAGCAGCAGATACTTGTGACTCCTGGTGTCCAGATCAGTGGCTTTCTCCTTAAACTTTAGACTGCTCATTTTCTCCTTAAACGACAAACTCTGACCACATAAAAGAGAGAAAGACAAAGAAAAGAGAGTGAAACACAGGACTGTTCCCAATAGCATGCTACCATACTTTGCATACTATTGTTGCAGTATGTATGTGTACCCTGCATACTATGCAGATTTTGCATAGTATGCAAAACCATTTTTGAACCATTTTTTTAACCAAACGTCCTATCTTGATTTGTTCTGAATTAAAGTCTAAATCAGTTTTACGGGTATGTTACCGGTGTCAACCGGAGGGGGGCGTGACCGCTGCAGCTCTGGACCACTCGCCCCAGAGTCTCTGCAAACATGAGCCGCAGCTCTCCTGAGTAACTGTACACCGTATCGACCTTTGGCCACCAGTCCAGAGAGGACTAGAACATGACAGAAGACACACAGACGTTCAGACAACCTGAGAGTCAGACATTCCATCTCTCTGAGGTGCAGTTAGGACACCATCAGCTCTTACATTGGTAATGATCCGGTGCAGAGAATTCACCAGCACGAAGTGGAAGGTGGGAGGTGAGGACGGCGCCAAACACACCTGAAAACGTGCAGAGAAGAAGAACGTGTGAAAGGAAGTGTGAAAACGCGACGTGTGGATGATTTGTTGGCTGCACGCGTTCACACCTTAAACTGCTGATTGTTGTGTGGGTTGATTCTGAAACAGGAAACGAAACAGTCGATCATCAGATCCACGTCTGCACTCTGACTCCCCGCGCCTCTAGAAAACGGCTTGGTTGGGTTAAACAGCAGCCCCTGGAGACAGAAGAACCACAAGACAAATATCACCCTCGAACGGTGAAGAAAACACAGCAAGTCACGTGTGCAGCACTTTGGGTGCGATTGTTCTTTTTCGACCAGCGAATGAAACAAAACTAAAGTTCTCGGGATGTTCCGCTGTGGTGCAGGGGTTAGAGCGTGTGCTGCTGACACATCAACATGCGGTGGTCATATGGCCGATGCAGGTTCAAGTCACGCTTGCAACAACTGGCACGACTCTCAGTTCCACTTCTTCCTGTCATACCTTCAGATCCACCACGATGGACTGCACCAGCAGGAAGATGACAGAGTGATCCTCCCAGCTGATGTAGGTGGATGCTTTACACAGTTTGACGCAGGCGACGGCCGCGCTCTCCGTAAGCTGTTTGCTCCCACCGTGACCGGTAAGGGCTTTCCGGAGATTCTCCAGAAACAGCTTCTACAGGAGAAACAGGAACACAAGAGCGCATATTACGATCTGATCGCCGAGAATATGATTCCGGCTTATTCTAGAGCACGTGCCTTGTTGTCTTTGGAGTCGTCTGGAGTTTCTCTGGAAATGTCTTGGGTGATATTAGGACAGAGGATGAGGAGGATGATCTGAAGAGGCCACACAGCCGCCTTCCGCTTCGCGCTCTCCGCAAAACTATCGACCAGATCAAAGAGCTTCTCTGCACACTCTAAAACACACACACACACACACAGGTCCAGTACATCAGTTCTCTTAGAAGCAATGCTCATGTTCTGATAGAGTACAGTGGGGTCTGCAGTGAGCGTACCGGCCATGTCCGCATGTGGCCTCTGGTACAGCATGGTGAACTCATCTGGATAATTCTCCACCCAGTTCCAGAACGCCTGAACATCCAATCAAAAGATGTTTTTCACATCACAATTAACAGACCAAAACCAGGAAGTCCCGAGATTAAAACACCATCAAACAAACACACCAACAACAATGAATTGAAGGCAGCGGGAAGCTTCATGCTACTGGCGAAGTGCTCAGCATTTTTTTCACAATGTGAATTTAAGGGTTTTGTTGTCACATATGGCCAATCAAAAATAACTGCAGAGTTCCTCTCCTTTCGTCAACTCTGTGTCATTGCTCACACACATACACACACACACAAACACTTACCTTCTCCAGATTATAGATGACACTCAGCTGGGCCAGCTTCTTTAAAGCTTTAAATTTAAACACAGTTTCTGCAGGAAAAACACAGGAAGAAAAACAAAGCCCTCAACATAAACATCTTGCTGTTGCTTCCTTTACCTTTTCCAGACATTTATGAAACACTTTTCCTGAATTAAACTGTTTTAGATTCAAATCTAGTCGGTTTATTTTGCCAAAAAGTGCAAACACTGTGGGCACTTTCCCAACTAGCCCGACACAGTGACATTTGCCCAACCAATGGTGTGATTTCGGGGGCGTGGCTATCTGTTAAGCTGACCAATGGCAAGCAACTATTAGATCTATAATGAAGGGGTGCAAGTGTACGGAAACCTTGCAGCAGGCGTTTGAGTTGACAACAGTCCACATTGATGTACTGAATGAGCTCGATGTCGTGCACGTCAACATTATCTTCAGAGCAGACGGTCAATTCCTGCAACCTGCAGAGACCACGAGAAAGCTAAAGTTATATCTTTTATTTAACGATAGTGCATTATGGCTTTTATAAGACCTGCTTGTACCTGGTGGAGATACGACTGAAGACAGCGTTGAAGTTACTGCAGCTCAGGGAGAACAGAACCCCACAGGCTGAGTTSCGCAGCTCGGCCGCGTGCTGGTTTCCCTCACGGTACGTGTGGATGAAATGACAGATCTCAGGCAACAGCTGCCTCACCAGCATCGTCTCATCCAGACGCATGCTGTCTTTCGGTTGCTGGAAACATGTATCAACAGACAAGCAGATATGAAGCAACAATACTGACTCACGGGTCTCCAGGGAAAACTGCAGCCAGGTGAGACTTGTTTGGAAAAAAAGGGTTTGATACTGATTCACTAGGTTAACTGGATAGATTAGGATTAAATTATCTTTATATCAGTAACAATGGTGTGTGTGTGTGTGTGTGTGTGTGTGAGAGGGAGAGAGAGAGAGAGAGAGAGAGAGAAAAAGAGAGAGAGAGAGAGAGAGAGAGAGAGAGAGGCATGTGTCTCTCACCCCTGCCAGGCACTTCTCCAGTGTGTCCATTATGATTAGCTGAGACAGGCAGAGGTTCTTCTCTGCAGTCTCACCAAATATTCTCTGCAAGAGAGACAGACAGCAAACTAAGAGAGAGAGAGAGAGAGAACACCAGAACATCTGCCACATCTAGAGAGACAGAGCAGCACCTGCACACAGAACCGCCTTCAACAGTCTAGAACAGTCTAGAACAGTCTAGAACAAATTTACATAAGACAGCTATAGCCAAGGGTGAACTTGTAACTTCATTTACATGTTTATTTCTTTAATACATTTATTAGGACTCCAAGAGAGATAGAGAGATCATCTTTCTCAGCATGTTCTAACTAAGAAACCATAAACTGCCAAGTCATGAATCATGTGTTCTACGTTGATCTAGTTTTTGTCCTAACAAGCCGCTACTGTCAGAGCAGTCCCGCCCACAGAAAATCTCATTGGTTCAAAATCCTTCTCCACGGCTCTGATTGGGCGCAATGTTTTCACTTCACACAGCATACTGTCGTCAGTCAGAACAGAAATTCGACAACACTTCTGGTTACAATGATGTTATACAATCAAGGTCTCAGGCTGCACCTGAAAATCTCGCGCACACCCACAATGTAAAGCAACACTGACCATGTTATTGACATTCTTCAGGATGCTGGTGAGTCCGCTGATGACCAGAGAGAACTTGTATCTGGAGATGTTGATGAGACATTCCCTGTTGTGCTCCGTGCTGATTTTAGTGTGCGTGTTCTGAACTTCAACTTTAACAGGAAGCTGAAAGCAAACAAACACACATACGGTTTAGAAGCTGTCCAGGGAATTGATCAGAAGCTGCTGTTTCCAAACTACTAAACTCTCTCTGGGTTACACTGAGTATCTAGTCTGTCTGTCTGTGGTGTGGACTGGCGATGTAATTTTTCTTCACACAAGTCTTTTAAAAACTGTGTCAAAAACTGAATTTGTCTTTATTAAGCTCGCTAAAACGCTAAACAGGAAGCCTCAGAGACAGTGATGGTCTGACTATTGCAAATTTTTCTGTTTTTATGTATTTTCTCATGTGATGTATGTCCTAAAGAAACAGGAAGTTGGGTTTTTATGGGGTTTTAGCTTTCCTGAAGCTCAGTGGTTAGAGCATGGCGTTAACAACGCCAAGGTCATGGGTTCGATTCCAGGGATTGCACATACTCAGAATCAATGTATAGTATAATGCAATGTAAGTCGCTCTGGATAAAAGCGTCTGCCAAATGCATAAATGTAAATGTTTTAAATGTTTTTTTTAATGTGTATGTGACATTATATGCAAAATGAGTACATGAACATTTGTGGTACATTTTACCAATGACTTTAAATATGTAAATCTGTACAAGTTTGCCAACTACCAAAGTAAAAAAGTCCCCTGACCTGCTTACCTTTCAGAGCAAATTGCTAAAAGAACACATAAAAAATCAATTTTAATGTAATGTGGGGTCTTTAATATGCCTAGAGAAAAGTAAACGGAAGCAAACATTACAGAGATAGTCAGTAAACTGCTAAAGCTAATCGGCAAAACTACATCTCACTTTGGGATTATCTGAATTTTAGGTGAGGCTTAACACCAAAAAAACACCCCTAATCTCTGCTGAGCCGCAATCACAGTGTAATGATCCCAGCAAAGCCCACAGGCCACCCAGAACCAGACCCCACAACCAGGCTCTCGGGCACCTTTACTGGTCCCAGCTGCTGACCTCTGGGAGCTTCATCCACAGAGGTCAGTCTGCATTCCCTGGAAAAGCTGAATCTTTTAACAACTGCAGGAATTAGCCCTGAGGCTGACGACACAACACCAGCGTTTTTGTTTCCTTTTGGTTGTTATTGTAATACCTTTAACAACCTTTGAGGGGCAGAAATAAGGGCTTGTGCCTTTAATTAGCTCAGGCCTAAACTTCAGTCAAACTAGTTCTTCAAACCAAAACCTACAAGTGTTGCTGGTTTAACCACACCCAGTTTAATAAGAGCATAACCTTGATACTAGTTCAATTCTCAATCAACACCATTTCAGAACTCACAGAGTTCTCTTCCTCTAACTACCTGTTATTTCTGTCAATGTTTCTTCAGTTGTCTGGTCAAATTTTAGTCAGCGGCGTTCAGACCTTTAGACCATCAACACTGTTTAAACTCACAGATACTCGTTTGCAGTTAAAACGGATGACTGTCCACACGCACTGTTCACATTTCTGTGGTACACAATGGCTTTTATTTGTAACGTATAACCTGTTTAGTAACGACAATTGCTTTAAACCAGTAAGATACACACTGAAAAGGGAAAGTCATTGTTGTGGGAACAAAACCCAGGTCTAAAATTGCTATACATAAGACAAAATGTTGCTCTTTAATAAATAGAACGTCTGTCTGTCTGTCTGTTGTATTTAGGAGCAAGATTTTGCATACTGTGAGGACATGAACACTAATATATATCTCCTATGGAGTGATTTACACAATTCCAAGTTCTTGGATTGACATCCTTTGCTGTTTCTGGAACTTTTTGTCATCCAATCAAAGGCCTTACTCTAACCCAAGAGATTTACCTGGTTAGCTTGGCCCTGTTAGCCCATGCTGGAATGTCAAAACTAAACCATGTGGCAACAAAAGCATCTTCCTCTTCTGACAGCCAATCAAAACTAGCAGTGCATTGCGGTGCTTGTGGTGCTATCAGCCAATCAGCATCAACATTTTACTGCATTTTACTAATTTGTTATCTGGAATTTATGCCTCAAAAATATTGATGACTCACACTGCACTCACTCATATTGACCAATCAAATGCTCTCTAGAACAAGAAAGTCCCTCCCCTTAACACTACCTACTTCTGACAAGCCTTAGCCTTTAGCAAATCATGTCTTACATGTTGATGTAAACTAAAAGCGATTGGCTATTTACAAAATTGGGGGGTTGTCCCACACAAACTTTCTGTTTCATTCAGAGATGTCTGCATAAGAAACAAAAACCTGCACTGGGCTTTAAGAATGGAAAATTACTACAGACCCCTCAACGAATATGGGCGACAGGATGTGATGACACAAATGTACACACTGTACACAAATAAAGTAACAAAACGTTAGTCTCTACTTAACTGTCATGCAACATTGTAACCTATACAGCTTTGACTTGTGTATTAACGTTTCAGGGTCAATCTGAGACATTTAGATCACTGATTGATCAAAAACGTTTTGTGATTGATTGAATGATGATTGATTAGTATACTGATTCAGAACCCACCAAACACTGCCCTGTGGTTTTAGGGGTAGGTGTAGGGCAAGGATTGGTTAATAGGAACACTGGTTCAGGAACAGCTGAGAAGTATGCTTTTTTGAGTGCATTTAATCTCGCATTCGGACATAAATATGACAGCATCACAATCAGAGATGGGTGCGCAGCCGCTGCACGGAGACACTCTGACCTGCGTGCAGCGGCTGCGTAACTGCGCAGGTCACAGCGCATCCGTGCTGACAGAGACGGTCAGAGATGTTTAGATGAGCACTGACCTGTTCGTCGAATCGTGTGATGACGGCCTGGACCCACTCCACGGGCTTCTGCGCCGCCATGGCCGCTCACGCCTGCACCTCCGGCGCCGATGATGATGATGAAGATGGTAATGACGAAGAGGAGAAGAGGACGTCTTTTCCGCCGTCTGCGACCCCTGCGGTCCTCGATTCGTACCGCGCTGAGGGCCGAAAGAGGGGCGGCTCTGTATTTGGTCTAGTCGGTGTCAGAAACAGCAGCATGCCGCCATGACAGTGCCGGAAGTTTGAATCCTCCGATCCAACGAAGCAGCAGCAGCACAGCGGTGCAGATGAGAGATGACTGCACGACTGCGCATGCGCCAGGGCAGAGTGCCAGAGAGAGAGAGAGAGAGAGAGAGAGAGAGAGCTAGCGAGAGAGAGACACAGAGAGGGAGAGAGAGACACAGAGAGAGAGACACACAGAGAGAGAGAGAGCAAGCGAGAAAGACACACAGAGAGAAAGAAAGAGAGAGAGAGAGAGAGAGCGAGAGAGACTGTTTTTAATTTTATTTAAATTACATTACGCCTAAAAGCTACCATGCCAAGAACTGACTGACTCTGAATATGAAATGAAGAGAGTGTACATAATGAGATATGAGAGAAGGGTATATGTATAAATATTGTTAATTATCACTAAATAATAATGTATCACATAAAATTTAATTTTATGTGAATATACCACTTTTTTCCTATGAATAAAATGTATAGCCGAGATCACTGGTTAGAAGATGAGTAACGATTAGATTATCGTTGTTTATGGTGAGTAAAAACGGCTTCAAGGTTAATAAACTTAATGCACGTCGGGTCTACAGTATTTAAACTGTGTAAAGAATCATAATTTCCTGTTAGTGGTTAATAAAGTATTTTATTTACAATCACTTGTGTTTACGACTGCAGCAGACGATGGAACATGTATTTTACTAAAACAGTACATCAACCCTCTGTCATCAACTCATGCGGGCGCTTGTGGTGAAGTCTCTCTTCCGTACAGTCATTTTCCAGTCACATGCTGTAAAGAAAACAGATTCATGAATCTGGGGAAAGAGAGAGAGCCGAAGAAAGAGCAGCTTGTTGCAGACGGAACGAGTAAAGCTGTTCCACACAGACCAGTGAAGGCTGTCAGACACATATATATAAGAAGATCCTTCAAGACACAAAGCTTTGTGAGGAGCTGGACAGCTCGGTGTCTGCAGTGGAGTGAACGGACGAAGTGTCTCAAGAGTCAACTGGCCTGTGAGGTTATTCATGATAATATGGGCCGCTTCAGTATTGTGTTCAATATATGAAACAGATGGAGTGTAGCGACCACAGACATTTAGAAGGACTTATGTGTCTAATATTCTGATTACTTTACTTGTCCTAAATCTGATTCGTAATCCATACTGTTTGGTTCCCCCCAGTCTTGTAGCTGCAATCCGTAACTTTCGCCTCTCTACCGCCATCTTTGTTTGAAACATGAAATTACAGGTTGCTTTACGTACTTTTTATTATGCATGTTTAACTCGAATGAAGCCAAACTGATTTCCCGGGAATCGAACCCGACAGCTCAAATTATAAGTCATTATTTAAACCTACTGTTGGGAAACCGGGTGAGGTAAGGTATCCTTTTGAATACTGATCTTGCACAATAACTTTGTTCATTTTTAACCCGAGAAAGTTACAGATTGCTTCTTTAAATATGTGGTTACAGTCTTGAAACCTTTTACAGGAACACTGTAGCCCAATACATTTAACATCCTTTTGAAACAAGACCAGTATTTGGAATTAAGGGTTTGTACAGTGACTGTCCATGTGTTGGTATACTTGAACCCTTAAAAGGGCCAATGGCCCTCCAGCAGTCTGATAGTGTCGCCTAGAGTTCTGTGTAATTAATGCAAACGATAACCCCCCCACAGGGTCCTCGCTCCTTTTGAACAATGAATTCCGAACAAAGTTTGTGATAACAGGATTTAATTAAGGAAATTTCATAGAGGCTGATCTCCATTATAGAAATTTCTTCAAGCCACCTCTGCGGTCGCCCCTAATATTTGCCTTCTAATCAAAATCGTCTATTATGTATAAATCTGACGTCCATCACGTGACAAGCTTGGTTTTATTGTCTTTCAAGAGAACAGACACTGTGTACAGTAGCCACATGCAATCCAAAAATATGACATGTATCGACCCATTCTAAAAAAAAGTTTGTTTTACAGTTTTGTTTTTTACATGAAAAAATATAAAGAATATTTACATCTGGGATAGGACAGCAATACATGTTCAAAAATGTCATGATGTACAGTATATATATATATATATATATATGTGTGTTTATATAAAATGTCCATATAAATATTAAAGAATTCTGTTCATTGACTGTACAATAAATAAACCATATTTATACATAAATATTTTACAGGTCATTCATATTTCCAAGCCACAAATTCCAGTCTTTTACAGAACAAACACACACCCTTCCACATACACAACATTACAAACACGCACGTTACGCACAAACACACATGAGAGTTCATGTATACACAACTCATTATGACACGTTCTCTTCGTGAAAAATCAGGACCTATCGGTCAGGTGAGAAGATCTACACGCTTCTCTTTGGCTCATTTTTTGCAATCTGTGCTAGACATAATAACTTAAAGAGGTTGCCATTATATAACTCATTTAAATGCTCGCCAGCTTCAGACAGCTGTCAGGGTTGTACACTTAATAAAAAATACATTGGACAGAACCTCACGACACATTCCAACCAGGCGTAACATTATACAGTGACAAGTGGTAAAATCGCTTCTGTGTGAATTCCACGTTTTCATCTGCAGCCATGGCAACCGACCAGCTATGGGACAGTTTGTCAATCGCTTGGTTTCTATTGCAGCAGCATTATGATGTGGAGCCCCGCCCATCGTGAAATCTCATTGGTCCTAAATTCCATTATATATTAATCATCAAATCAACTGATTGCGACTATTAGTTTAGCATTCAGTGTGAACAGACAAGTCACTTATCACTGGAAACCTGTTGTGTCACACCTGAATAGAATACGGTGACATAAATATTTCTTTATTAAGAACATAATTATCATTTGTGGTATGGAAACAACTACTGTCAAATACTGTGGGGGAGGTGTGAGAACTAAAGGTGTGTTAGCATGAACCAGGTGGTCCAACCAAAGACAGTATCAGCACGTCACGTAGGACTAAGAGGCACCAAGACTACGAGAGAGAGAGGCAGAGAAAGAGAGGGCGAGATAGAAGCAGAGGAGATGGTCTAAATCTTCAGCTCATTGTCAATAAATCCTGTGAATTCAACAGCAAATGAATCACATGATGTCACAAAGCGGAGCAGCAGAAGGAGAACCAGTCGCACACTTCAAACAGGAAAATTATAAAGGAGTAAAAAGGCAAGGCGCTGTGTATTACACATCACCATGACAACCCCCCCTCCACTACCCACAGAACCAAAAGAAGTTAGAGACGGAAGAGCAGACGATGGTAAGTTTGTAAGTCCAGAGGAGGTCAGGCGTTCAGCGGGCATGCAGAGTGTTTTGCATTGCACATTGTGTCAGGCACACAGCTACAACCTACACAAAGAAGAGAAGACATGATAGACAGAAGAGAGAGAAAAGCAGATTAGAGGGACATTACGCGGCCAAATTCTGTTGCTCACAATTCTGAAAATTAGCAAGAAGATATCTGTTACGATTAGCAGTGAAAGTTTAAGAGATGAGACAGAAACAGTCATGAGAACATCAAACAGCTCTCACTGATGGAGATAATGAACTGATCAAGACAGAAGAAACAAACACAAACAACTGGACAAACTTTAAAGGCGTCTCTTTGTTTTGTCTCCACATGTTGACGCCCGAGTGTTCTTAAGTGGGTGTTGCTCTCTTCAAACTGTGTCACATTCTAAGATACATACTCGGCAGATTTCCAGAAGTGCCCAGGGTGAGACAGTCGACGGTTCAACTTGGGCAGCTTCTCCAGCATATCAGCCAGCTGGGTGAACGTGGGGCGACTGCGGGAGTCATATGACCAGCAGGCAGACAGAATCTCCTGCAGTTAACATAAACACATTATATATGCTAGCTATATATATATATATATATATATATATATACACACACATTATATACTTTTTTGTTAGCTTTTAAGGTTCCAACCGAGTTAGTATGCTACCTTAAAAGGCAGCTGCCCACCTAGTATGTAGAGAGCAAGGCACTAGATTTTGGATTTGTTTTTAACCAGTTAGCTTGGGTTTAGACAAGGATGGAGTGACTTAGTGTTAAAAATCTAGGCTTGCAACCAAAAGAATGTGGGTTCATATCCATGAGCTCTCAGCATTCTGCGTGCTACTGCTGTAAAGCAGCGTGTTACTTTAGCTTGCAGACGTGAAGCATCTCACTGCATCCCATCGAGTATGCGACAAATAATAAATAGATTTAAACGCATCCCTTACCGTGACCTCTTTTCCCAGGTTGATCTCTGCCAGCACTCTTCTGATGCCCTCTCCACTGCCCACCTGCCAGATGGTGGCCTCAACAGGCTGACTGGTGATGGGCCAGTCCCTGGCCTGCAGCTCATACCAGATGGTGCTGAAAAGCAGCAGTGATACAGTACACAGCAGGTCAGAGCTGCTCTGTTTGAGGGGATTTGTGCCTGAACGTGAGTTTTATTTCGTACCCGAATGCGTACACATCGGCAGCATTAGAGAACGGAAGTCTGTCCTCGCTGTTCCCGGGACTCATCTTACGCACAATTTCTGGAGCCAGATAGCAGATCCACCCGTGAGGAAGTTTCAGCTCGTTTTCCCGCCTAAAGACACACAGGGAGTTATATCAGTTGTTATAAAGCATTTATTCACGTCGCTGCGAGCGACACGCTAACTCACCGGCCCTCCTGAACGACGCCAGAGATCCCGAAAAGACCGAAATCGGTGATGATCACTTTGTTTGTGTCATGAAAGACGTTTTTGGATTTGAGATCCTTGTGGACGATGCCTTTAGCATGAAGGTAGCCCATCCCCTGAGAAATACAGCAAAAATACAGTGAAAATACAGCGAAAATACAGTGAAAAAACAGCAAAAACTGTGTTAATGTTAAGAACCACACATACTGTATATAATACACAACCAGCCGTAAACACACAAGTGCTACCTTAACAATTTCCTGCGCGATCTGTCGCGTCTTATTGATGTCCAGCGTGTTTTTCATGTCCCTGACGACAGAATACAGCGTCCTGCCTTTGCAGAAACTGAGGGGGGAAAATACAGATGTGCTTTCAATTACTATTTGCCTGCGATAGGCATTTGCAAGAAGCTGCAGTATTATATTGTTCTAATGAAGCTACTGTAGCCATAATGTTCTAATGAAGCTACTGTAACCATAATGTTCTAGTGAAGTTTGAGATCAGTTTGAGATACCTGGTGATGATGGCAAGGTGAGGAGGGGCCATGCACGCCCCCATAAACAGAACGACGTTCTCGTGCCTCGTCTGTCTGTAGTTCATCACCTCCTTCTTGAAGAGCTTCAGATGATCCTGGTTGTTTCCATCAATCTCCAGGAGACGGATGGCCACCTCTCCATGCCAGCGGCCGCGATGAACCCGACCCCAGCGACCTTTGCCGATGAGCTCGCCCAGGTCCAGCTGCTCGAAGGGAATGTCCCACTCCTGCAGATAGACGCTGGTCTGACTGGCCTTACGAGAGATCGGCCCCTTCCAGTGCGTTCCTCCTCGTGTGCTGGGCAGATCGTCCAGCTCGTCTCCTTCGAATTCTCCTTCTGAGCCAACAATCAACTCCTCCATATCCTCTTCTTCCTCCAGATCTTCATCTTCCTCAACTACAGCTACATCCTCTTCCTCTAATTCCTCTTCATCTTCCTCTTCTAGTTCCTGGAATCCGTCACAAATCAGATTCAGAATGACATACTGCTGTACTGCTACTGGAAACGCAATATTCATACCATGCTTAGTATGCTGGGAGTGACCTGCCATCTAATAATTTTAGGTTTTAAGAACGTTTCCATAACGTCTCCATTAAGTAACAAAAAGTTTAAAATGTTAGAAGTTTCAGGAACGCTCAAAAATGTCGGGAACATAATAAACAATATGAAAACGCTCCCTGTTATATAAACATATATAAAACTGAATATTTCAAAAAATACATTTTTATATTTCTCAGATCTTGCCTCTCGATCTTCATCCTCGTCTTCTGCGTTCATCTCTTCCACTGAAGCATCAATCTCATTACTGGACAGAAACAAAACCAAGCGTTCAGCTAATTCACTCTGATTACAGACAACAAGCAGAGTGTGTTATATAATTTCTTACACTGTATCTGGGAGTCCATCTGAATAAAGCACGCTGGAATTGCACACATCTGTGAAAAAAGAGGCAGAATTACTAATGTTATTAATGCACTGGATTATATGCAGTGTTACACATCTCCACCAGGGGGCAGAGGAATAGCGCATTGGTTCTTATATGGTTTGCTCTGGAACCCTGATTTAACATCTTATAATGACCCAACAAAGTACAAAATTTTTTGTGTACGTGTAAATAAAAATCGTCTTTGAAATCAAACTTTGAATTGTAATATTTATTTGTATAAGTCTAACAGTATGAAAATTTGGTGATAGTTCATTAAATTAGTAGTTTGTCCGTAACACATTTTTTTGAGGTTTAGAAAGGAAATAGTCACATGTGTCTGGCAAATGTAAATGATATTTTTGCGTGAACTATCCCTTTAAGCACTAAGGTTTGCTTTGATTCGTCAAACTGTGAGCGTTAAGATTAGATCACTAAGGAGTGAATGAAAAGAAGTGATTTTAAAGTGTGAAAGAAAATTATAATTTTGTGCTTATTAACTCACCAGGAAAGATAAACTGCTGTCTGTGCTGAAAATAACAGGCAGCTTTTGATATGGAGAAGGAAGACAGGAAAAGAGACAGACAGACAGGAAGTGGACAGAGAGACACGCTGTGGTTAGTGGTGAGGCCTCTGTGACGCTTTCGTACATACATGATTTTAGGTTTAGGTTGTAAGAACATTTCCCTAATGTATCTATTAAGTTACACAAATGTTGAAAAAATATTATTGTCTATTAAGGTTTTTTTCTATTAAGTTTTAGGAACGTTCAAACAATTCAGTTTTTTAAATGTTGCATTACCATTATTGCTAAGCATTTTTTTATTCTGTTTATAAAACACTCCACTAATTATTTAAAAATAATGGTTTTGATAAAAGATATACAACTTGTGTATGTTCTATTAATGTAACTGCAAGAATGTTTTTGATAACTTTGAAAGGACCCTTCAAAGGAATGTTAGCCAACATTCTGAGAACGTTCCCTTTTAACATAAAGGCTAACATAAAGGCATTTTTGGAAGATACCTTTCTTTAGTCAAATGTAATCACTGCATGCATCCACTATGCCTAATGCTATCCCAGAATGCACCATTCCCAGTCCAGTATTTGCATGCCTTGCTTTGCATGTGCATGTGTCGATCACTAGAAACAGATATTTTCGGATCATTTGTTTATTTAATTCTCTACGTGTACAGGGGCTTACCTGGAAAGTTGAAACGGTTGTCACGGTGGCCCTTAGGGGAGGGGTTTGGGGGCGGGGTTACACTAGGGGGGTTGCTCTGCTGGAAGGGGGCGGGAGAGGAAGGTGTAGAGGAAGTGGTGGAGGAGGGATTACTGCTGGAGTCTAGCTGATTCAGAGCAGGCGGCTGATCCTGCCAGAAACAGAACAGACCGATAGAGCAGAACTGCATACTGCACAGTAAATGCTGTATTTACAGTATGTGAAAGTATGCATATGATACAGTGTGCAACGATAAACACTTCAAATGTTGCATTTCACATCATTAAAATATTATATGCAAGATTCAGTAAGAGACATCCAGTTATCATCTCATAAATAGTTATTTTGTGCTTTAATTGCAATTTTGTGTAAATAAAAAGTTTTACCTTCTTGGTTATTGCCTTTGGTAAGGTCCCGAACTGCGGGGGTTCAGGCGGCCGGTCCACAGGGTTGTTAATGTCAGAGGGTACGGATTCTGTCCTCCGAATCTTTGTGACTGTGAAACACAGGAAAACGTTATTAAACTGCTGAAAAACGTTATTAAAGAGCTGGAACTCTGAGTGGAACTTACTGGGCAGGAAGGAGATCCTGCAGGACGGAGCTTCTTTGGTGCATTTGTTATGACACTTTAACCTGAAGCGGAAAACACACCATCCACGAGTGTGTGACATTTACAGGAATGATTATTATAATGCAGAAAGAGTTTGAACTGGTGATTGTGGTCTTCTATACAACTCACCTGCAGTGTTTACACTTCACTCCGAAGATCATGTTCTTCTGGCACACCTGACACGTCTGAGAGAGCCACGACTTTGTGGAGAACCTAGAACCATACACACCTTTTAATCCAGATGTTACAATTCTAATTCTAATCATTCTACTTATTTTCCCTCCAATACCACTTCTAACTCTCTTTTAATTGGTGAAGAAGGATGGGCGGGGCTACCTGTGAGTGACAGCCAGACCGATGTCTCTCCGCAGAGCCTGAGGTGAACTGCGGTGGACGGTGGCGTTATCTAGAGAAACACGGAACGTACAAAGTGAGAGAGAAAAGTTTCAGGAATTTTCTGGTGGAGGTTCTATCTCTGAAAGGTTTGGTGGAGTTTAAACATACCGGACCTCCACAACACAACATGTGCTTGTCAAAACTCTATGAAAAGCTCCTGGTAAACAGATACACACAAACATACTCCAAACTGAAATTGGGTAACAGATTATCGAAACCCTTCAAGATAATAAAAACACACACACACTTTTGAGCTCAATGACCTGATGTTGCAGCATAACAAACATCACAGATGAGTCAATGGGAAATTTGAGGAGCGTTAAGCATATGAGATGTATCTTCAGAAGTGTCACTTTCTGTTGCGAAGATCAGGGTGAAACTGCTTTGAAGATCTGGTGGGTTTAAACTGCGTAGACGCGTTTCGTGCTGCATGTACGGAGACACATCATTGAATCAAACTAAGAGGCTGACCTTTGACCTAACCCTATTAGAATTTAGCAGCCACTTCCTGCAGTCCTGCACTCTGTGTGTGTGTGTGTGCATGTGTCTGCTGTTGAACTCACTCCTCAGGCCACTGTGCTCCTCTTGAAGGGTGGGGGTGCCGGGCAGGGTGTACGGGGCCGTGGCGGGTGCCGGTCCAGGGGTCCGTACAGCGAGAGTGGGCGAGCGTGTGGAGGAGTCCTCGCAGCCGTTTCCATTGATTTGGACGTTCAGAAACAGCTTGTTCTTTTTCACAAACCTGAGGACAACAAGAGCCCATCAAGGTAACCTCAGAGTAATCCCAGCCGCCCTCGATGCGGGAGCCACTAAATAAGTCTTTACACTGCTGGGCGTATGTAACCATTCTGATTTAACCTGTATTATTTTTAGCCATAATATTGGGCACTGGCCTCTCGATATTAGCACTGGCTGTTAAAAAAAACAACATCAGGCAAACAAACCGAGATGAAATAATACAGCAGGCAGGAAACGTGCTGTAATTCTGCGGCAGCAGTTGTGTTAGCTGCCGCAGATCATCATCACAGATTGTTATTAGTCACCGACATCAGTCAACAACTCAGTGAGTGTAAATCAGCTTCGGTACACACACATTAAGAGTGTTTTCATCGGGAACACTGATTGGATGACGGTCTACAATGTTAGTGGTTCGTTTTCTCATGACCTACTTGTTTGTGGGCGTGTCCTCGATGCGGTGGCCGAGCTGGCTCTCGTGGCTCTTGCTGCGGGTCAACGTGATGTTGGGAAGGAGGTGAAGAACCTTACGGGAGGGGGGAGGGGGAGTGCATGGAGGCTTGAGGCGGTGCCTCCTCCTGGAAGGCGGGGTTATGGGCGGGGTCGAGGTGTGTCCGTGGAGTCGAACAGGTCGGGAGGTGTAAAACGGGCTAGGGTCGGTCAGACTCTCGGCGTAACCGTGGGAGATGTGAGCCTCGCCGGGCGACAGGATGTAGCGGGGATACAGGCAAGTGGCGAGGGGTGTGGAGGGCGTGGTTGGGGGGCGGGCCAGGGGCGAAGGACTGTGGGATCGATGTGATCCTCCTAGTAATGGAATCTGATCCACGGGAGTCAAACCGCCGCTGTCTCGCCTCGTTGGCTCGGAGAACCAACAACGGCTGTCCTCCTCAAACTCTCCTGTAGTTAATAAACACAATCTCTTTAGATCATTTAGGAGCTTTTAAATCTCACTGTGAATTAGATCTGAATAGGATCTTCTAGTGGGACGAATAAAAATATGCATCTGTGTTGGGTGTCAGAGTGTTGCATAAATGACACACTGTAGCTTTAAGACACGACAGGAAGTGAGTGGCAGCTTCACACCTGACTCAGAGGCACTCTTCAAACAGTTGAGAGCAGCACACAGTCTGGTACACTCCACTGAACTAGAGCCCAGCCTTCTCATGGTTTCCTGCACCTGACTGCTGGGCATCTGCAGTAGAGCATCCAGTGACAGCTTCTCGCTCACTCCCTAGAGACAGAGAGAGAAAGAGAGAGAGAGCTTGGATAAAAAGAAACATGTTTAGTTAACATGTTTAACTTTCTTTATTACACGGCTTTCTAGAATACGTGATTCTGATTGGTCCGTCATTCCCCTGAAGTCAGTCATTCCCTGATAATGACAGCTAAAACAGATCGCTCATCTGCCCGTCATCGTGACCGGTGCTACTTACAATACTTACAAAAAAAACAATAATAAATATGCCTAATTATTAACACATATGAGATTATATCTCTTTCAAATGATTTACTGCATGTGCATCTTGTTTGTCCTTTGTTTCTTGGCCTAAACTGCTAAAAACAAAAATGCTGAGGATGTTAGAGGGTCATTCAGTTAGTTTAAAGGTTTACCCTGATTTTCCCTTTTCCTAATTTTCCCTGTTTTCCCTAAAGGTTTTGTTGGGGCATCACATAGCAGAACCTTCTCCAATCAAAACATTCTTTGCGGTAAGCAAAGCACTCTCTACCTCTCTCTCTCTCTCTCAACCCTCCAAATTCCCAAGACATGTGACCGGTTAGATTAATTAATCGGATTCCCTCAGTACTAACCTGTCTGACTGACTGAGCAGTGGAGCTCCGGAGGTTGCAGTGATATTAGCATCGTATTAGCCCAGAATTTCTCCACAAGATCCTAAATTCATTTGAATCTCACAAACGTCACCATCACACGTGACCTCACCGGTTCACTTCTGGGATTACGTCATCTGTGTGCTTTGTGTTTTGTTATGTTTCACTCTGTTTGACATTTCTGCTTTGATGAATGAAACAGAGAAGAATGGCCGACATCCCCGAAACTTCGTTTTTCTTTTAACAAAACAACCCCATATATTATAGAGACAGAACCTGCAGGTTTGCCATATATGTGACACAGAGCAGAAAGACAGAGAGAGAGAGAGAGAGAGAGAGAGAGAGGCTGACTCAGCATGCTGGATGATTTTTGTTGGTGTATCTGGGGTCTGCTGGGAATGTGCCTGTGGCTGAACTGCCAAAACACAGCAGATTTTTTTAATTCCTCTGCTCCCCTCAAGGATATTGAACTGCAAAGCACATAACAGAAACCTACATTCTCTCTCACACGCATGTAAACACTTCAATAGATCTCTGATCCTGATCCAGATTCTCAAGAAGAATCTGAATCATCCATAAGAGATAGACATAACAGATAGACATAACAGATAGACACTCCTATGGAAAGACAGAAATGTTTAATTAGATATTCTTTATATATAGCGACACCAGGATTGTACAGGTGTTATGCATAGAACATAATTTGGTCTAGTTTAAATGACCATCATTTGTTAAATCCAAGCAGTTGCACAAATGCCC
>JAZGTJ010007988.1:0-21816 GCA_036877575.1 Botia almorhae | reverse complement strand
AATTTAAATCACCAGTATTGATTTTAATCATCATTTTTGATTTAAATCATCATTATTAATTTAAATCATCAGTATTGATTTAAATCATCATTATTAATTTAAATCATCAGTATTAATTTAAATCATCAGTATTGATTTAAATCATCATTATTGTTTTGAATCATCATTCTTGTTTTGAATCATCAGTATTGATTTTAATCATCAGTATTGATTTAAATCATCAGTATTGTTTTGAATGAACACTGTTTTACCAGAATTGTTTTAAACTGTTATTGTTTGAACGGTATTGTTATCAAGTGTCAATTCTGTTCTTCAGCTCCTTTAACTCACTTCTCTGCTTCGCTCTTATAACATCCGAGAGTGGTTCTGTCGCCGAGCTGAAAATGAAAAGATCTGACCACGGATGAAAAAATGACTGCAGATCAGGTCTGAGATGGGGGGAGAGATTAAATTAGATGAGATTGATTATGTTCCTGTATTATCTACTCGGAGGGACCGCGAGCTTTGACCTTCAAGTCCTCCGTCATTTCAGTCATCTCTATCGATTTGGTTTCCGTTTTTTTGAACCTCCTGCCTCCTTTGTTTGTCATTCTGTTCCAGTGGCTCGCTATGAGTCTCAATCAAGTCTGGGAGGACAGGTCAATAGCCGGATATTTGTTTGATGTCTTCCCTTATGAGATGTATGAGGGTGATCTATAACTGGTGAGAATGCGAAACGGATGATGAAACTTTAGCCGCGCGACGGGGGAACAACTTGATTTGACCTGCAGATCTGATTCCCCGCATGCTACCTGTTTTCATGCCTCGTCCAATCAATTCTTTCAAATCTACCTCTGTGTACCGGCGTCCTTTGCGGAGAATTTAATACACTTATGTTAGTGAAGCGATATACACGTTGCTCAGATTTATCATCATTTAACAAGGGGGTCAAAGTTTACAGTACAAATTACACCTATTTTAGGATGGCGAAAAACGACACAAGGTTGAAGTTCCAGCACCATTAATAAACTTCCTTATGAAATCACCATCCCAGGAGAAAAACAACATTAATGACCCTAAATTCATTGTCCTTGGTTGTACTAAGAAGCGCGGGCCGTTTGAGAAACAATTGAGAGTTGGTGGACTTCTGGGACGCTCGCACGACCGTTACGATCTATTTTCACGTGCTGTCTAACAAGCCCTGCAAGGCTCAAGTCATTAACGTGGCGCGTTGCGCAAAAATGATCAATGCTAATTCGCGTTTTCGTCTCGTCAGCAGTCCCCGTTCGCTTCACGAAGAGGTCAGCTGGCTTTTCGCCGCCCGCCTGCGTCCGTCAAGCATTCCGAAGACAGCCAAAGCCCTCCTGTTTGCCGGGAGCGTGATTTGGCGCGATAAGACGTATCAAACTGGTGGGGCGAGCAAGCAAACTTGTTTTTGGTGTCAAATAGCACGTCTCTGTTTTAACGATGCATGCTGTCTTAGGCATCTTTGGGGGTCACCGTTCAGTTAGATTCAGAGTCATTCCTCACATGATTAATTTACAGAGCAGAGAAAAATACGACGACAATAATTCTTGTGCCCAGCGGACAACAGTCACAGGTGGTAGAAATATCAAGTGGGCCGAAGCCTGGTTTAATAGTGCCTGTGAGGAAGAAGATCTGTCAGGGATAATCTCTTATAATACTCTGCCATAGATAATGTGCTGTCCCATTTTTCCATTGGCAGCAGATGAAGAGATTGCATAGCAGACATTATGAAACGGGATGAGAATTATCATGACTATGCTGTCCGTGTCCGGGGCGATAAACGTATAGCTAGTCGACCAAATAGAGAAACGGTGTAAGAAGAAGGGAAGCCACAGTATAATGCGATCAGGAACGAATTCTTCATGACTATGCGGCTAAAAGTACAGCTGTACGAGACAGGATCCACTCCAATGATAATGGCTTTAGAATTGAGCGTCAACCAAGGCTAGTCACCCAATAAGCACACATTCCCTGCTTTATCTGGGCTGCCGTGACCTTACATTCAAGATATGTCTTGTGTTTAATGATGTAAATAGGTGATACAACAGGAAGGGAAGGGGTTAAATGCAAGGCAGATAGTCACAGCACAATGGCAGCAATGGCAAGGTCTCGGGGAATGGACGTACTGATTAAAGCCTGAATGCTCTATTCTAGGTCACTTTGAACACACTGTGTGCCGAACATATGAATGTAAATGTCACGTAAATGCGTCCAAAATCTAAGACCACATTGAAAACCAGGTTTTTGTTTTATATAAACCCGTGAATGAACAAAGATTTAATGTTATTTTGTAAAATTAGGAAGATGTATATAAGATATAAATATATACTATTCTTGACTGTCTCTGGTCAAATGTAAGTAATTCTGTGACACTGTACAGAATTGTAATCACTGTAATCAAGGAAATATGACCTTTTGTACAAAGGAGTTATTGTGTTACAGTGTACAAAAAAAATCGCATGTCCTCGATCACATTGAAACACACAAAAGGCTCTTTGGAACGTTCACAAATTAAGGTGGGACATCATAAATTATTGTGGGGACCAAATACTACCACCACAAATTCACGTTAATTCATCTACATTAATATGCTGGTTAAAGAATTTTAAGAAGTATTAAACAGAAACAAAGTTTCATTTGTGATCTCAGACGTTCGGACGCCGCTGTATACACATAGCCAACAAAAATAACCAGTTCGTTTAATATTTCAGCTCAACCCAATTAAAATATCAGCTGCAATTTCACGAACACATTCTAAGCCGTGATCTCTATTCAATATTCAGACACATCAAATGCTGCCTACAAGCCCAGAATAACAGGGCTCCTCAATAAGTCATGACACATGATGCTCTAAGCCACAGTGTCCTGATAAAAATCCAGCCTCCACCTTCATTTACAGCATTAGATAAATCACAGGTGCTTTGACAGCAGGCTGAGTGCTCAAAGAGTCTTTGTGAGCCTCAATCGAGGCTGCAGACGCCAGAGGCAGAAACGCAGGCGGGGTTTAGCCGATGTGAGCGGAATGTAAACACGCGTGAGCTTTAGCGAGACAGCTTCCTTCAATGCAACAGTCAGTCTTCCCCCGGCTCTTATTCCTGCACACACACAATCTGCCAGTTCTTGTCCCACAACTCGTACATGTTCTAGTTATGTTCTGTTAGTTTTGTTATTTGTTGCAGGACTGTTGGACATACAAGAACTGGTTTTTCATGTGACTGTTTAGCTGCTCGTTTCAGTCGATGCTCTTTTGTACTATGTTATTCATACTCCTCTGTATATTGGCCGTGCTTTTTTAATTTGGCTGAGATTTTGCCACACTTGAAGTTTATCTGTTGTTAATAATAACCAAAAGCTTCCCAACTACTGAAGAGTTTTTGTTTATGCAGTAAAAAACAATCTTAGATCTTCTCAACTAATCGGCAGAAGATTACAGCTACGCTAGAGTAAAAGCTACACTAGGGTGTGGACAGGAAATGATGCGTTTTAGACATCAGTAGCCAGGTTCGAACACCCATCGCTTGCATAAGCAACGGCCAGCATAACACAGGTGTTAACCCCTAGGCCGCAGCTCTGACGGTATATTACTTAATACAAATCTCTGGAGAGCTGGATTTAGGACCACTGTTTACACAAATACACATGACCTGGATTTCTGGGCTAACACCAACCAGGCCATTTACTCAGAGTAATTTGGTTTCCTTGCGCAGGCAGACTCCAGCAGGGCTATCAAAAAAAGACAAATCATTTTTTCACGTGGATGAAGAGAAGACTGCAGTGGCCTAATATAAAAGCACTCTGCATACACCCCCCTTCCTCCCTTAATAGGGGCCTGCTGGCGAGGCTGGTAAGCAAAACATGCAGTCTGCAGTTTCTCCAGCCTCTCAGAAAACACCATTAAACAAGTAGCTGTTGACTTGTTATGAATAATAAAACAAAAGCATCAACAATGTGATGTTACGGACGAGTGCCGGCATAGGAACCAAAGAGTCGTGCCAATTCTCAGGGGATGACGAAATTGCTTGTAGAAAAAAGCGACGAAAAAAGGGAAGATACGGTAGAATTTCATATTTTTCCTGCATACTGTAAGTTCGTGACCTCCATTTTCAGATTCACAAAGCAACTGTTCTGAATCAGCAAGCCGTGGCGAAGTTAACTAGCTTTATTGATTTCTAAAACAAACTAGTATTGATTTTAAAAAATAAACTCGGAAAGGTTGCGCGCATGCTCACACCATGTCAAGAAACATTCCCGTCCAACTGTGTTCCTCGCTGACCTTTTAAATGTTGCTTAAATTCAACGTTTACCACCCTTGCCAAAAAGTACCATGAGAAAACCACTAGATATATTTGTGTATATATCTAAACATATATATATATATAGAGAGAGAGATATATATACACACAAATATACTGTATGTATGTGTAATTTTGCCGGGACAAAACATTGAACATTATACATTTACATTACTTACAAAATCTGAAAATAGCGGACAAATGTGCATCATCTCATTTGCGATCGGAAAACGCAATCCTTTTCCAATCAATGTCCAATGTCTGTCTGCTGCAGGGCACAGATATTACATGACACTCCCTATGGGGTTTTATAAACACCATCAATAACTTCTTACCACCCATATGTGTATCATTTTCCACCCTCATATTATGGTGTTGGATACTAATGGCTGCATTTTACAGCTTCTTTGATCAAAGGTCATAGGAAATGCTTGATATTTTTCTCCTCTGGTAGTTACATGACTACATGACCAGAAAGCTATATCACACATATTCACATACACACATCCGTGTTCACACATACACACAAATATAATGAATATATATATATATATATACATACATCGCATGTTTGCCAACATAAAGATTATTATGCTTATTAAAGATTATATTATGATAATTATGATTATTATTATTATGATGATTATTATGAGTCGAATCACACAACTTAATTGAGGCAAACTGCACAACTTAATATGCTGAATTGTAAGATAAAAAACAGATAAAATATTTTTTTGCAGTGTTTAAAAACAGATTTACCTTATTTTGACAGCACACGTAAACACGCAACCACACCCACTCTTGCGCGTACAATATTTTAGTGAAACAAATGAGTGGTCATGTGATATAAACCACCCTCAAGCAAAGTCTATCTGTGTGGCAGATATACAGATAAACCCTCCGTTTCAGTGCGTTTGAATCACCAGCTCATTTTTTTTCCTGCATTAGGAGCATCATCAGTGTGCGAGGAGTTATATTTGGAGCTGTTATCTGCCTGGACAAAGGGCTCTATCTCTTCCTCTGACCCCCCCCGAACCCACCCCAGCTCGCGTGTCACCCGGCCCTTCGGAATCGCCAGTAAGTGCCCGAGCCTGGTGCTCACGTTTCCTCTTTCCTCCAGATTATGAATGATTGGGTAACTCTTTATACATTCATTACACAAGCGCTTGTGCATAATTCATTCTGCTAAAATTATGGCACCCAAAATATTCGGCTGAGTTATGGCAGCTCCTTTCACCTTCGTCCGGTTGTCACTGACACACGTGAGGCGTCAGCGACCCTCGCTGCCGTGCAATCACGTACAAAAAAAATTAAATCCAGCAGGCGTTATTGGCAGGTAAAATTAAAGAAACAGTTGACCAAAAACATGAGTTTCATATTGTATATAGTTTGTATATATTTGTTCATTTTTGTATCATATCATTTTTTGGATAATCAGTTTTATCAGTGATATATTGTATATCTTATATATTATTATATATTATATAAATGTTAAGTTTTGTTAGTGATGTCAGATATATTGTAGCGCTTGTAAGCATGACAACGATATTAAAAGAACCTCAGTGGGGAGATTTCTGGGTTCTTTAAGTTCTACCAAATGTTCCCTTAAGATCTCGTCATTTCTTTTCATTCTGCACACACACTGTTCTTGTGAACTGGTCACCTGGTTTAATGAAGAGTTTCCCATGACCCTCCCTCACATCTCTGTCCCCCGGTGAGCTCTCCTAAAAAAAAAATTTCAGCCGTTTTCATCTTTTACCCCTATTAGCGGCTTTTATGTTTCTGAATTAGGGAAAAGACTGCACGCCTTTTTTATGTGTATAAATAACAACAAATTTTGAATCGTTGAATCGTTCAGTGTTCTTGAAAATCTGTAAAGGACAAAAACGTTGCTAATGCAGTCTCCCATGACACCGGGTTTGCATACGTAAAAAAAACATTTTGGGTGCACTGTTACCTTAATCAGATAAAGGACAGATCATTCGCTAGCAGACTGCATGATCTTGTGCTACTTTAAAGAGTAATTCAAGGTGAGAACACAATACGCAGCACATAATGAATCGCCTCGGGTCAGATATCAAACCCTGAGAGAATGAATGCAGGCGAACGAGAACAAAAAAAACACAACAACATCAAAACATAAAGTGCTGATGGTGTAATACAGGCATCATCACATTGTAGAGTATCATCCGAGCGGTGGAGGCTTCTGTCAGCCGGACCGCCAGGCCCTCACGGGGGAACGGGTGCTCTCATTCACTTAAATAATGCCACAGACATCGCTGGTATTTCAGCGACTGGAGGAAGTCCATCATCCTGGATAGGTCACAGAGAGACTAATCTCGCTAAAGGTTAGATGTGAACTGTGACCGGTCTCCACAACAGGGGCCTTTGACAAAGCACCGGCATATGGCAACAGAAAAAAATGAGGATCCCGTTGTGCGACGGCTTTTGGTCCTTTAGGAAGAATGTCTGAGGTGAGGTATACTGTCCTCTAGAACACATTTTAGTTTAAAAGCACAAACACCATCTAGAATCAGAGTCCACTTCACTGACGAGAATCGTGTGTGCTGGAGCTTAACAGACAGTAAAACAATAATTAGAATAATAAAATATTAAAATATTTATATTAAATATTTATATTAATAAAATGTTTTTATTACAATATGAATAAAGCTGCAAACGATGAAAGGAATGTTAGTAAAACTACTAGGAACTGTACACACGAATTTAAGAATATAGAAAAATCAGGGAATTAACATCAGGCATTAATTGTACATTCATGCGAGATGTGCAAAAGTGAGTCCAGCGGAAACGCTCACAGTTTGAGGCAGGAAGGTGCACTGTAACGGCTTTGCATGCGTTAATGCAACGCATATGAAAGGACAGTGATGTTTTTTTTACAGTAATGTATTGTACAGTGTCCACAGGGGTGGGTACAGAAATGTAAAGAAACTAGCAGGAATTATATAATACATAAGAAAGCCATTATATAATACACATTGTATGTGAGTTCTAGATCATTTTCTTTTATGTAAGTCCGATTGGTCACAACAACAGAAAACAAAAGAGCTACTGTGTTTTGTTTAATGCGTGATTGCAATGCAAAGCGTGTTTATTTTGTCGATGCCGAAAGCAGTCGGAGGCATCAGATTTTCTGTCGCAGTTCAATAGATGTAACTTAGTCCTTTTGAAGCCATCCTCATTTCATTCAGCCATCTGTGTGATCGCTAGATTTGTCAATATCCATGATAAATATTTCACATGACGGTACACATTCTTTTGAGATGTGTCGATACTTATAATAAATATTTCACAGCTTTACACATTCCTTCAGAAGAAAGAAAACACCTGAAAAAAATTGTAAGCAAACGACCAGTGACGTGCTACAAAACTTTTATTTACTTTTTAAATTTCGGTAGAATCGGTGGCCACACGTGGCCAAAATTGCAACATGCAACGTTGACATTTAAACAAAATGTACCAGATGTTTCATGAAAGCAAACTACCTGATGATGAATCTGTGACGGGTTTATCAGAGCATCAACAGGGCAATGCTTGAAGCTTTCCATACTCAAGTCAAAGGGCTCTTGTTTCAGTGTGTCAGGGTGGAGAGTGGCACGGTTCAATGTTAAAGAGTTTTGAGTGAAAAGCTCAACAATCAGATCGCTTTGAAGGTCAACAGCAGAGACAAATGAAATATGCGCCCACATTGTTCTCATGCATAAAGTAGCTGCGCGGCTCATTTACCTGCTGTCACACACGCTAATGGCTAGTCGAAATCACAGCGAGTGTGTGAGTTGCTTTAAAAACATTGACCAGATACTGAAGGTGTAAATACACAGTACACACTCCCTAGACTCATTCATATTTATCAACTGCATCCCCCAACTAACAGGGAATACTCTAAAAGTTATCAAAAACTCGAAAATACTCGAAGTTATCTAAACATTCTTGCAGTAATGTTAGTAGAACATTTCTTTAATGGTATATATCATATAAAACAAAAATGCTATTTCCATATAATTACTGAAACCTTTTAAATAAATTAAAAATGTTTAAATATTGTTCCTAAAACCAAGCAATAAGGTTAATACAGTGTCTAAAAAAATGGATGTTTCGAATGTTCCTAAAACATTCAAAAGAACATGTTTAACATTTTTGTTGCTTAATGGAAACGTTAGGGGAATGTTCCTACAACATAAGATTGCTAGCTGGGTATGTACAGAGTTGAACGTGAAATTCTTCCATCTCGGAGGTCTCGGGTTAGAACCATTTTCAGAGCACTGCAGTCTGAAACACAGGACAATATAGGAATGTAGCCATTACTGTGTGCTTCCCGCTGCTTTTGTGTCTAACATGTTTAAGAGGTAGAATTGTTCAGATCTATCTCCTCTTCCTTGAGAAAATCGATTTTAACCAAATAGTTTCAATTGCGCAACATTTAAACAGCGTGATTAAATGTCAGGTGTGAGTGCTTTTTGATTGAATTTAGGGTAACGTAATTAAGTAGCGTATGACTTACACAGAGGTAAATACAGATTGCATGTCAGGAGCAAACCCCAAGAGTGACGTTTCCACCAATCAGAACATGGCAGTTTTAAGATGACCACAATTACTGTTTTTTATTCTGTATGTTACCACAGCATGACTGCGAGACTGCAAGATCAAGGATCACTGCAAAACACACCAGCGGCACAAGCAACTATTTAGGAAATATTTCTGCCTATTTTCTAGCTAAGGCCCAAAAAACTCACCAGCAGTGAAAGAGTTAATTCACTGCAAAACAATACATTGTGTCAAAGCATTCCACCACGTTACTGCAAAACCTTTTATGGTAACTGTGACAACTTTTTAAGAATGCTACCCAACGTTATAAGAACGCTCCATGTTAACTGGGATTCTTTAACTTCATTCAGACGTTGTCTCTGAAATGGAACACAAGAGGTGTTTTGATGTTGACTTTACTTGTTTTAATGCAATGGAAGTGAATAAGAAACTGAGGCTGTACGCCAATAATATTCAGCATCTGCTTTTGTGTCCATAGAAGAAAAGACAAACAAGTCTGAAGGTGAATAAATAATGAATTTTCATTTTTACTGCAGTTATTTTAATTCAGATTGCAAATGCTCTTTTCACCATTATAGTTTTACAAAGCGGTCTGTAAATGCAGCTTTTATTATACTATATCAGACATCTCGGAACGCAACAGCACTCCGTACGCTCTTGTGCTTTGACTGATACGGAAATGCAAAAGCACAAGACACAGATTCCTTAAAGCTGTAAACATTGACCTTCAAAAACAAACACAGTCTGCAGACTTCAAAAAACAGAGTGAAAGATCTCCTTGTGTGCAGGATGGCCAGGCTGTTTGAGCATGCAGATTACATGCGTGTTTGCTTGTGAGTGTGCAGGGCTGCGGTAGCAGGCTGTTTACCAGCGTTCTATGATCTTTGATCATTTAGTGATTTGAAGTGTACAATTTCCATGGTAAAATGTTTTCTTTTATCCTATTGGATTGACCATCCCAGCCAGCTTGACATAGAAACAACGGCTCGACCAATGGTGTGAGCGTTTGTGGGGACCCTCTGTTAGACTCACCAATAGCAAATGGGGGGAGTGTCTGGAAACCCTGTTTGAAAACAGGACAAGCATCACTTTTACTGTTGCTCATTCTTACAGTTAGGGACCGTCAACAAATGCCAGTCATAGATATTAAAGGCATAGTTCACCCAATAATGAAAATTCTTTCATCATTCTCCCTCACCCTTGTGTTATTTCAAAACTGTATGACCTTTTTGCTTCTGAGGAACACAAAAGAGGATATTTTGAAGTATGCTGGTAACCAAACAACTGTGGCACCCATTAACCTCTATCGTATGGACACAAAACCACACATTTCTCAAAATATCTTACAGGAAGAAAAGTCATACAGGTTATTTTTGGGTGAACTATGCCTTTAAATTTTGCCATGTAAGTCATCCCACACTGTTTATGCCACACACTTCAGCTTTAGGACAAGATGTACTTGAGCTGGAACAGAATTTGGCCTTCAGCTGCAGTCAATGCCTCTGGGCCTCTGAGCTCTCGGGCTCTAAGACATCATCCTGCACCTCTTGTTCTGATTTCACAGTAAAACTTCCTTTAATTGCGATGGCAGTGTTTTTCACAAGTGGAGGATGAGTTCAGCTTTAGGTCTCAGGCCTCATTTACACGTCGCCACTTCTACTCATGAGGACCTTCACACAGAGACATAATTGATTGCAGTTAACCGGAGGTGATCATCAGAGCAAACATGATCTTTGATCACACGTCTAACTATACCAAAAATATCAGACCTATTCATACTCTGCAAGTAATGTCATTTTATTTTTATACTTTAACCAACAATGAATAATCTAAAGTGATATATTGAATGAACCATTCATAATCCAACATAAAATAAATGTTTGAAATAAATGTTCATTATGTGACTATTTGTACCTTGAAAAAACAATTTGTTTTCTTATTTACAGTGAAAAGGTTGTTGGGAAGACACAGTCTGATAAAAGTGTATAACTTAAATGTACTGCAAGTCACTTTGGATAAAAGCATTATGCATGTAATGTAATGTCTATAAACCTTTAAGTCTAAAACTAGTATATAACCAAGTATACGAGTTAGTACCCATCTAGACAAAGATCTGTACAAACACCAGAATTAAAGAACAGTTTACTGAAGAAAACGAACATGCTGTAATTATTACCGAGCCTCGTTTGGTTTCAGGCCCGTATGCTGCTGTTTTCTTCACAACAGAACTCAGAAACGTGCTGGAAAGAATAGACTGCACATCATCTGAAGCTGTTTGTGTACGGCACAGGCTGGACATGTATTATTTTGTGTATCTTATTAAATGTAACACTATAATTATTGGTCCTACTTATGGCACATTGTATCAGATCATATGGACTGCTTCGGTGCTTGTATATACACAGCAGTTTGTAATTCACATAGATAATATTTATATAATGATTGTTCACAATGATCCTTTAGTGTTCCACAGAAAAAGTATCAACATACCAGAAGCGACAAACCATAAGTAAATTATGTACATTTATTTGGCCTCCTCCCTGATGGTCACCATAGCTAGTTCATTTAGTCTCCTATAGAATATAAGAGACCTCAGCCATATAGCACCAAATGAACTCATGCAGGTCGTCTCTGTTGCCTGGAGACCCGCATGGCCGGAGATTTGCATGCAGTGGATTAGACTGGAGGCCGGTGAACATGATGTCTGCAGTCTGTGACAAACTATAATGAACCTCAGAGCTCCTTATCAATCCCACACAAACCAGGAAGCATCACACCAGCACAGAACAAGGCAGTTAAATCGAACACAGTACGGAGAGCGAGGCGCAACGGAAGGCCAATAACAATGAGCCTGGAGCTTTAAATACATAAAAATAGGGTTCAATTACAACTATGTGACTCCCACAAATGAGAAACACTATTAGTGTCTTTCTTGCTGGCCCTCTGTTAAAGGGAAAGTTCACCAAAAATAAAAATTCTGCTCTGTCATGCTCACGTTGTTTGAAACTATTTCTGTATTGTTTTCATTTGTTTTTAGCAGAATGTTAAGGGTTGGGGAGTTACTATCATAAGTCTGGTTTGGGGGATTATTATGGTAATCTTAATATAGTACTGTTAATTAAGATAAACCGGTGAATCTAGTCTATAGTTATACTTTTTCTCATATCCAAAGCTTGTATAAGTAAATATTGATTATTGCAGAACATAAGACAGCACTGCGTTGAGAACATCGGTGTAATTTTATCTGTGGAATTTAGACGATGGAAGACAACCTTTATTCCCAAAATACAAAATTAAAATGCACAATTACTTTACCAAAGGCATACTTAAAAAAAAAGAACTCTCTATTTCACAGTTTGTCCCAATAAACACCACACAGTAAATGAACAGCTGGCCTTTAAACATTAACCAAAGCTAAGAGATGTCTTACAACCTCAGCATCACGTCCGCTTTGTAATCTCCTATTGGATTATTATCCACTGAAAGAATAATCTGAGAATACTGAATGACATCACAGAGAACATAACGACAGGCCCAGCATTATGCCACACAATGCACTGCTTGTGTTATACTGCTGCATTCTGCTTGTAATCTCTTAAATCCAGTAGCAGAGCCGTAAACACAGTAAATACCTCGCAGGCCCTGTAAGCAAGCAGACTTCTGCAATACGCAGTGTCTCATAAAAGATAATACGAACCACAAAAAGATTTCCATGCTAACTGTAACAGTGTTAGCGAGTGATACATCAGCGTTGCTATTTCATGTTCTTCTGCTGGGGAACACCGTTTCAAAACGGCCTTAACAATTCTTAGGATTACAGCGGAGAAAGATGATTTCATAATTACAGTAAATAATATCACGGTAAATCACCGTAGGAAGGTGATTGGCTCTCCGATTATGTATGAAAAAGTGAGCACAGAGCAATAGATGTGTTTGAATGTAGCTGAAAATGTTAATACAGACACAATATAGATCAGATACACTGCTCATTGCCTGCCGGGCATATATGGATAAAGTACACAGTGATTTTTCTGTCCTGTACGACTGTTGACAGTAACCACAGTGAGATTCTAAAGTTAACAGACTGTATGACTGTACAATATACTGCTTGGGTTATGATTAGGCGTTACATTCGTTACATCATCAATGATGTCACATTCCGACATTCTCATTAACACGACATTTAAATAGTACCGCATAAATACCCAATAATGTAAAAACAACTTAACTTCCTAAATCGAAGTACCTTTTTAAGAGAAGCTTCCTTTTCAGTGTGCACTGTAAAGCAGACAACATATTTTTCATCCTACATCATATTTGTTTTGTTACGAAAGCATCTCGCAACTACAGTCCGTACACAAAATAAAAACGCAACAGTAACAATTATCATAACTTCCTGCGTTCTGACAGTTTGCCAGAGCTATCCTGGCTTTCATGCAAAGGGTAATTAGTTTCCAGACAGGAATCGTCGGGATGGAACGGTACAGGAAACCGAACACGCGCTAAAACGCTTCTAGTTAAAGGAATGCCAATCATGCGCGCGCTTCGTTCTGCCTGCAGCGTGCTGAACAATAGGCACCCATGCAGCTAACACTGAACGCATACTCCGCTAGCTGCTGGCATGTGATCCTCCGTGTGCTTCTGCAAAATGACAATTAGAGTGAAGGCATTTGCATGTGGACGTTGGGTAGAGGCTGACATATAAGACTGGAATATAAGACTGGGTGAGCAATTAGCTGCTCTTATTTTGCTGATCTTGTCATGCAGTACTGCAGAAGCTACAACAACAACTACAGCAGTAGCAACTATTTTTAAAGGTAATCAAGGTTAAGAAAACAGTGCCGGAAGTATGCGTTACAATTAACACATTGGCATTTACATTTATTCATTTAGCAGACACTTTTTATCTGAAGTGACTTCACAAGCAATTTGTCACCATAATAACATAAGTTCCTTTCCAGACAACCTCCTCCGCATGTTTGTACATGTTTTTTACTGATAAAATCAAAACCAACAACAATGCACAATAATTTGTTTAAAGCCACCAATTTAAACAATTAAATTGTTTGCTGTCACTTTTAAGTTAAGATTGTACTAAATCATGATATAAACAATGCAACAAGGAAAACTAGGTGTCTTTCATTACAATAACTAAAGCAGTCTGAACTGCAAGCGGTTCCCCTGCTAACAATCTTAGGTTGTCAGAACGTTTCCCTAACATTTCTATTTAGTAACAAAAATGTTCAAAACGTTATTTTAAAAGTTCTAGGAACGTTCAAACCGTCCAGTTTAAACGTTGTTTTAATGTTATTGCTTGGTCGTAAAAATGAGAAGAAAAATGTATTTGTTATTCCAACATTTTTAATTGTGAAACCTTTTTAAAACATTTCACTAACTACTTATAATGTTTTACATATATAACATTAACATATAAGATATATACCAGATAAGATATATACCATTAAAAAACTAAAAGTTACTGCAAAACTACTAAAGCAAAAACCATTTTTGATAACTTTAAGTTGGGAACGTTTAAAGAACGTTAGCCAGCATTCTGAGAACATTCCTTGTTATCTGGATCAACATCTATACAGAAATATCCTACAGTCACAGCACATGATATAGCTGTTTTGTGCAAACTACCCACAGCACAAGATACCACATATACCACTTAAAAATACCACTTGCTGACAGGCAGGACTGGCAGCACTGTGAGAATAATATTGTTTGACTTCTCCAGTGTCTTCAAACACAATTCAGCCCTGTTACTGAGAAGGAGACTCCTGGGTCACTGGCTACCTCATGGCCCAGACCACAGTTTCTAAGACTGCAGAACTAGGTGGAGGAGTGGGTTGTAAGCAATGGAGCTCCTCAAGGATCTGGTTTGTCTCCACTACACTTTTTACCTCACATATGACACAAAGCCACTTGCAGATGTTTAAATATGACTCCTGTTGCGTGCTGTATTGAGAGCGACCAGGAAATATACTGTACTGTAGGACTGATCAACAACTTTAAGTGGTGTAAAAAACAAACTGGATTAAACTGATGAAAAAAACAACATGCAAAGGAATGCTTTAAAAACAACGTTAAATACTTCATTCCAGGCTTAATGTAGCTAGGCAACAAGTTATTTATAGATTAAAGACTGTTTGGTTTAATATTTAAGAATACCAACCAGCCTAACAGAGTGACAGTGACTCAACCAATGGTGTGAGTTAGGGGTGGGGCTGTCTGTTTGAACTAACCAATGGAGGACGAGGTGGTTTTAAAAGAGTCTTTATTTTGCATTTTTATTTGGTAATACTATTTTACTAATAATGTTCTTCCACAATAATGTTCTAACTGGCAGATATTATTTGCCAAAGGTATATTTACATTAACTGAAAATGTCAGATATTTTACTCAGATCAGTTGACGTACGCAATAATCCTGCACTCTTTGTGTGGTAATTGTCAGGGGTCTTCTGGTATACGTGGGGTTTCAAAAAACTGTGCAGAAAACAGGAGCCTCACTTGGAGAAGTTTCAACTGCAGGCTGAAAGATATAAATAAATGGCAAGAAAGACAGAGGACTCATGAAAGAAAGAGACAAGACAAGCATGTCTGAGAGAACGCGACAAAGAAAGACAAACAGCTCGGCGCTATGATCAGTATTTCAATCTCCATTAAACTTCAGCTTGGCTTTCAATCACTGATAACTTTGCTTGGCTGCTCCGAGTACTTGCTCATTTCAAAGCGTCAATGCTACAAACGTGAACTGTTTATAATTGCTTCATGTGTACAAGTCTGATAAAAGTGAGCGAACCTGGAACGTTCCAGATTCTGGGCGTTTACCTCATGGTTTATTTTGTTCCTCCTTTTTGCGAAGGAATACAGACATCTAAAAATGAATGTAATATCTTCTGACCCTTTATTTCTTAGATACATCATTTTAATATTTTCCTTAATGGAGAAGGAGATTATTCCGAGTCAAGCATAAATTGCTCAAAATTGTATTTGAGTTCCAGAGCAAAAGCAGGAGGCCACGGAACTGTGGTGACGTATATGATGTTTATGAGACTGTATAATATTACTCGATTGCTTGTGATGTCGTTTAATTAATAGTAGTACTGAAGAATCTCTGTCTTCCAACCGGGACTGTGCAGGCCCTACAACTTCAATAGCTTTTCCTCTGTGGAATCCTGCATTGAAGTAGAGTCAAAAACTGCGTCTGTGTGTGTAGGAGATAGAGAAACATCAAGACAAGACTCCACAGAAAGAGAAGCTTAAAAAGTGCTCCATTCAAACTGTGGATTGTTGGAATGCTAAGCAAATTCAGAATTCCGGCGGACGAATACCATCTGCATTCATTGTAAGTTCACCGATTTATCTTTCGCTCCTAAGAGCGGAAACGCGATGCATCTCCTCGCCTAACCTTTATCAGCAAACATTTATTAGATGCTGTGACATTTAAGAGTATGTAAGAACAAACACGGAGAAATGACCACAAAAGCAGCAACAGTATGCAAAAGAGTTCGGAAAATGCAACTCGGAAGGTACGCCGTAACCTTGGAAACCTTGCAGACTGACTTGTTACATTTTCTTAAATACGGTACAGCGAGGTCCACACCACGTTCAATGAGACCATTAAAAAACAGGGATTCAAAATCTAATTTAAACCCAGAATATGAACCTGGAAAACAAAATCAATATAAAAAGGTTGTGACACAGAAATTTATATTCTACATTATTTCAAGGTCACAAATTTGTGACATTGACCGTGACTGTGACATTTCCTCTTTTGTACAAAGAGATTTCTAATTGATTCTGTTGAAACACACAAGATGCTCTTTGGAATATTTTTCGATGTTTTAAAAATGCAGGGATAACATGCCTCATCAGTCCATGTCTGAGCTTGGTTTTGTGCTGTCATTAAAGCAAAAGGGCTACATACCAAATACTCAAGAAACTCAGAAATTCACATAAATTTTCAAATTCAGCCCTGTACTCCAATTGCCACGCCGATAATATAACTGGTGCATTAAATTAGAAAATGCTATTAATATTTACTAGACATAAACCAAACTCATAAACCAAACTAGCACAGAAGCAGAGAAAGGTGCCCCTGTTATTGACTGTTCCAAAAAGAAGGTTCCCCACCCATGGAAGTAACCTGACCTCATTGTTTGTTTCAGTGCCTGCACTCTGCTCTTGTTTGTGTGTTTGGAAGCTGGGTAGCTTTATTATTTACAGCCTCAGTATCTACAATCATCCTGCAGCACAGCTACAAATACTATAAATATCAAGAGCCTGGATCAGGAGAACTCTGAGCTCTCAGTCCAGACAGGCAATCACATCTATTCATCCGGAGATACAAGGGCAACCTGGGCGTACTGCATGGGTCTGTCTGAGGACCGTCTGAGATCACTGTGTGCTTGGCTGAAATCAAACTACACCGCCTTACTTTTTGAGTGTGCTAAGGTACTTTTTGGATGTGGGATACATTCCAATATCTATCTTTTCTTGCTGTTCTTTATACACAAAATATGGCAAGTGATGGTATATTATCACTTTTGACTGCCCATCAAAGACAAGAACAGTTCAGCCAAAACAATTACACTCCTTCAAAAATTGTGTTCAAACAATAAAATATCAGCGTGAAGGTTTGGAACAACGCGCGCAGATGCGGTCTTCGAGGATAAACCCCTGGGGTATCCCACTGTTTGTCATAAAGATAATAATAATACAGAGAAACACACTCACATGTGTCTTGGTTTAATAAAACTGATTGTGAATGTTAATATTGTAATGCTCAGATCCAGATGTATTATTAAACACTGATCTACATCAACATAACCATGTGGACTGTTGTGTACACAGCCTGTGTAATCACATCCATGGCGTCAAAACATTTTAAATATTTTCAAAACACCAACTGTGTGTCACAATAACTTTAACTCACAGAACGTCCATTTGAAGGATTCCAGGATGGCACTCATCAGAATCAATGACAACAGGTGATTATCACATAAAATCACTTCAATAACCCAACCGTTACATTTGCAAACTAGAAACAAATTCCCCTCCCTGGATATCACTATGGTAACACCCGCAGCTTCATTTAACTGACATCACTTAGAAATTCTTCTAAGGCGCCTGGTGTGTCTGACTAGAAAAAAAAATAAAAGTTCTTCCAAAGCTCTCACAGTGTACGCAGAGTAAGCAGACATGAATATTAAAGAGTATCTTCATATAAAACCATATACAGACTATCACAAGAATCATTAGCATGCAAAGAGACAGACGGTGCTAGAGGGCGACACGAGTATATACACAAAATAATAGTGCTGGCATATTGTCAAATAAATGAATTTATTACCACTGTAAGCCAGCCAAAATGTGTTTACGGCAAAGGAGAATTACGCTTCTTATCTTATTGCGGTGATGCATTTTCTGTGCGTTATTTCATAATGACACTGTTTGAGAAATGCTTTCGGCCATCTCAAGAAATTCATCTTGAATATTGCCTTCACTGGCGGCTTTCTCTTCATCCCGCAAAATGAAACACCCAATTTCTTGCCTCTTAAAGCGTCGTAATATCATCAGAGATAATTAAGTTCAAAGGAATAATGACAACTTCCTTTTAGTTTGAGCTCAACAATCTCTGCGGCGAATTTAAGCGAGTGGCGAGACGTAGACTGAATGACTGACCTATTTTACCTCACGATTACAAACAACTTTGATGTTTTGAGTGTTTAGCTCTTGAATAGCTAGCATGGGTGTTAGCGAAAGTGTTTAGCCGAGTAGAACGTGTTTAAGAGAACATGCTGAGACTGTCTTTTTTATATATATGGCTCCAATTCGGTCTCTCTAATGAAAGTAATTCAGTATGATTAGTCAAAGTTATCTCTCTTAATAGGGAGAACTTATCACACTGATGCTGTATGCTAGATTTAGAGGCTAATGGTAATCTATCTAATCTCACTGGGTGGCGGTGCGGAGTTGGGGGGGGGTGTTCTGGCCTAAAGCTTTATGAGGCAATTTTATTCAAGGCATAGGCAGCTGAAAGAAAGTTGAAGAGCAGAATCTTAGCACCACGTACTCACGACGGTGTGTACTATTGTGTATACACAAGTATTAATAAACGTATTTACACAGGAATCATAATCATAGGCTTGCAGTATCATGCATTCACAATTCAACGGAAAAATTGATGGAACGGTATGGTAAACTTTCGCTCGTGAGTTACCGTAGAATCAAACATTTGCTGATTGATTAACAGTTGACATCACTAGTGTTAACCAGCTAAAAACCTCCTGCAGCCATCAGACGTACACTAAAGCGAAACAAACATTTTAAGTTTTTAAATATTTCAGGACAATGAAATAAAGAGAAAAGTCTTAAAAACAATGCTAAATTACCCAGTTTTCAACAGCATCAGCGGCATAAATTCATCCTTGATACGAACGCCAGTGAGTGACATCACTGCTAGTGGGCGGGGCTTCATCTCGCCATCGTTTGCGGGGGTGACTGCAAGAAACAAATGTGTTTGTGTAACCGAACTCGATCGCAAATGGACAGCCAACTCTGCAAATGTGGCATCTTCGCCATATTAATACAATTTTAATGCCTAAAAATTGATTCCGTGTGTGGTTTCGTCTGCCCATGGAAAGATAAGCAGAAATAAGCATAGCAGAGGTTTAGCTGGTCTCGACATGTCATGCTCATTTAAATACATCACATGTAAAGCCAGGTCTTATAACATATTCCAAAACACACAGCAAGACCAGCCAAGATAAAGGCTGGCGGATGTCTGCTTTTGCCATGAGGTTTTCTTTCCCAGCTGTTATGAGAATAGACTCTCTGGCTCCTGTTAAAGCTAACGTCAATCAAACGTTATCTCTGGTTGAATGAGACACTGTGCTTACAAAGACCAGCTAAGACCTGTCCAACAGGAGATGGTGATTATTGGAGAATGTCACTTCCAGATCCGTGCTCTGTCAACCCCAGTTTATGAGGACCGTGGCGTCCCTTCACTCAAGGTCATGTCTGTGATGCCCTTGTGGGAAAGCCAGCTGACATTTTTGTTAGATGGTACTGAAAAACCTCAAGGATCGCTCTTAAAGCTCGACCAGATGACAATCGTGTGACAAAAGCCTTTTTTTAGAGAGGGATAAAAAAATCCCAACGCAAAAGACAAACTTGATAGTCAAGCATCAGATCATGCGCTGATTTACAATCACAGTCTGTTACAGCCTCATGTATGTACACAATTTATAATTAAGAAAATGTGTTCACAAGGAAGTGTGTTTTAATAAAAACAACTACTGTAAAGAAATAAAAACAATGCAGTACACAACCCAGCTAACAAGAAACGTGTTTCTAATGTTCTCTAAAAGTTCTCTCAAACATGATCCAAATATGCTATTGCAGTAACGTTAGCAGAATGCTTTTTTAAAGTTATATATCGTACACATCATAAATGTTATTTTTTAATTGTTAATAGAATGTTACCGAATTTTAAATGTTGGAAGCACAATACTGCTTTTTACTTGTTGTTGTGTGATCTCGAGACCTTTGCCATGTGCTTGCAATCTTCTGCTGAGAGCTGTGCTTCACACCTTCTTGGTACATAACAAATGACAAAAAAAAACAGCCAGTCTTTCTGTCAGGTGGCATGAGTATCACACATCGTGTGCTATGAGCCTGATGTATTCGCCAGAGTGGGACTGTCCAAATCTGCTCTCTCTCCTTGTATGTGCCGAATGAAACATACACTCTACATTTCATCACTCTTTTCTCTATAAATACAACAGATTTCACTTTGTCATGCACCAACAGAGAGAATTACGTTTTCTCTCAGAATGCACAAACACGTGCCAGTAAAAAATAAGGGCTGGTTTACACGTAAGGAAATGACAATGTTTTGGATGATTACTTGGGCATAGCTATGTGGTTGCTGTGGTGTTCTGAATGTTTTTAGCTCATTGCTATGTGGTTGCTAGGGTAATGCTAGGCAACTGCTTACTAAGTAAAAACAGCCTACTCTTTTTACCACAATATCAGTCTACAAAATTAACAACATACCTAGTAATAATTTTGCACCATGTCTTAATTTGGCCACGTGATCTCGGGTACCATTCATATCCATAACACAATTGGTGCCATAGTTTAATGCTGTTTGTTCATATCACTAAACCTAAGCACTAGTAATAGTGGCGACTACTGCTAACCATGTTTAAGGTCAGCGAGGGTGAGCATTCACAAAACATGCTGGATGTCGTTGGAAATGTTTTCTGGAGACCGGAGGATGTGTTTGTGCATCAAAAGACATTCTACGAAATGGCTTCTCAAATCTTTACCACCTGTCAAAGTGAGACAGTTCAGACTGTATTTAACTTCAGCTCTGATATGGATTTGCACAGGAACCATCTGCATTAAAGCTCTGCATGCGCCTTGATCCATGCAGTCCCGCTGTGTCGGCTGCAGCATGTGGCAGAGGTCTCCGTGTGCTCTGACCCTCTCTGTGTTTACTGCACTTAACCATCTGGCTGGATCTGAGCAGCAAGGTCAGTGCGCAGACGCGTGGATGGATGGCAGAAGTTTGATCTCAGTGCAGCATTTGCGTGGTCACATTGGACAGGCAGCCTGCCTGACACATCGACAGACGGTTGGTGTTCCAAATGTGCTTTATTTTCAAAAGCTTAATTAATTGTATACGTCTTTAAAACGTGTTTGTGTTTATTTAGAGTTCTGTTTACGGGATAAAACATGGTTTTTGGGAAACAGTTACAAATAAATCAAATAAAAGTAGGGTAGGCGATTTTAGAGAGGCTAGCAATAAAAACCTAGCTTTGAAAGCATACATTCGTCCATTCGCCAAGCCATGACAGGCATGTAGGAACTTAATGCAACGATTGGGCGGACATTTTATGGTCCTGCACCATCCACAGAAGATACATATTTATATA
>JAZGTJ010007987.1:6343-21820 GCA_036877575.1 Botia almorhae | reverse complement strand
CGACACCGTTCTCTATCTGGACACGAATGCGATTGTCCACCTTCTTCCGAACAGTCGCCATGGTTTCAAAACTGGACCCCTGTCAGCACGACCAGTTAAAAAATGTGAAGACCAGCAACCAAGACAGTTTACATACGAAACGTCACGTGAAATGAACCAAAACAGCGCAGTACGAATAGCAAGAAACCTAAGCCTTTTAAAACACGTTTTACTAATAGTGAACAAGCAATTCTAGACTTTTTAACATATGCATTCATATCACGTAAGAAATACCTTACGTTCTGTATCAAAGAACTGATTTAATCTGCTACTTTCTGCTTAATGTATCAGTGGCTTATTTACAGTACGACACCATACTCAGATATTCACGTGGGGATGCCTCGGCGTTGTGGACCCCAAACAGAACTATAGGTGTCCACGACGTCGCCTGTTCAAAATCAAGCGATTAAAATAGACACGTCTAATGTGAAAGTATCAGTGCATTTTACGAAATAAAACAATGACAATTACAACATATTCCTGTATCATTTAATGTAAATGTAAGTAAATGTTCGAATTTAATGTCACGAGCATATTCAAATAACATACTTTGTGCAAACAAAAAGCAAGTCCGTATAGATCATTGCTGGCTGCTACACTGGTTTGCTTTCAAATGGCTGGTAGTTTACCTAGAATGAAACACAACCAAGCTCTGGGTCATGGTGATAATGTGGGCCAAGCTAAATAGTTTCCTATCTGGCATAAGGTGTATTGAGAAACTGAAGGAAGGTCTTGAACTGATTTCTACTAATGCTGTAGACAAAGTGGGGGAGTAGAGGCAGGGGGCTTTGTATGTTTCCAAGCTGACAAGAAGCAATTTATGAATTTCTACTGTATAATTGTATAGTTTCTTCAATTCAGTAAATTGTGTAGTATCCCAAACAGATGTATTGAAGGCCTCAGTGAGAACACCAGTCCAGTGTTCCTTTAGCTCAACTGGTAGAGCATTGTGTTTGGGTTTGATTCCCAGGGAAGACACATGCACTGTTAAGTCACATTGGATAAAAGCATCTGCCAAATACATAAACATAAATGCAAACATGTCTTTAAACTCCAACACTAGTTTACGTCCCAGCAAAAAAACAACAACAACTGCAACAACCAAAGTAAATGCAACACTTTTATTGAAACTCAAGGCAACGATAACTTTACAAACTGAGGGGGCAGAGAGCATCTTTAAAATGTACCAAATGAAAAAAGTTAGAACCCAAATGAGTTAGTGTGAACCGAACAGTGGAGCAGAAGAGAACTCCCAGTATTGAACCAGCGGCGATATGTACGGGTTTTATTTTATACAAAAAAAAAAATAAGTTAATGAAGTCTTTCAAGTTCACAGGAATCTGTTAGAAACACAGGGCAGCTTTAAAATCTTCAGTTTTCAGCTTGTGTTCTGAATCTTTGAACCATTTGAACGTTCACATGTCAGCACAGGCATTGTTTGATTAATTCCAGGGGATGGGGCATAATGCACGTTTGCATTTGAAGGTGGTGTGATCCAGGCTACAAGGTCTATCTGCAAGGCTCAAGATCTCATCGCTGGAGCGTTTCCCCGAGGCATCCCTCGAGAACCTTGAGCTGCACCACGTTTATAGTTCTGTTGGTAACTATCCTGCGGAGGGAGTAAGAACCAATCAGGTGGAATCTTTCAAATTCAAAATGTAGATGCATATAAATGATCATTTATTTTGTTTAGAGCTTTATTCTCCAAGTGTGCATGTTCGAGGAATTTGTTATGGTTTACAGAATTAAAGAAAATAATGATTTATGCTAAATTGTGTGGAAAACCATGTCTTAATATGACTTTTCACTGTACCACAATGGCAGTTTGGTTAAATGATTACACTACACAGTTTTGGTTAATGGTTACACTGATTACTGGAGGATAAGCTACAAATATCTTAATGCACAATCAAAAGGAGACACTTGTTGTGACTCTATATAGTACCGTATGTGGGCATCTTACCCTCTGGTAGTTGCTGTTAGAATAGTCCCGTGGTGTATTGAACTGGGTCTGTCCATATCCTGAGTTTGCAGAGTTGGCAAAGGGTGGGCGATAACCATCATATCCCCCTTGAATAAATTAAACCTAATTATTCTTCCATCACTGGTCGTCTTATTCAAACCAACAGATGTGACCATTACATAAGCTGCAGTAAGTTAAAATGTTCTGTACCCCTGAAACCATTGGACGATCCTCTGTAACCGTTCATCATACCGCGAGAGTTCCGCGGGCCGCCGCGAGACATTCCTCTGCTGTTATAGAAGGACTGAGGCTGCCGGCTGAACCCGTTGCCCTGGCCGCTTGGCTGCTGGGACATTGGCTGCTGGCCAGTGGAGTTGGGAAGTGACTGGTCTTGAGAATGGAAGCCAGCAACCACTGTAAAGACAACAGACTTATTCAAACTCCAAGGTTTGGTAAATTTACTGGATGATGTAGCAGGTGCTAAAAGATGATCTGAAGGATTGGATTCATTCATTCATTTTCTCACCAGACTGGAGCTGCTCTGGCGGCATGTCCGTTTGCTCCGTGGGGTGCTGCGTCTGACTGGTAAAACCCTGGTTATAGCTATTCTGGTACTGCCTAGCCTGATTCAACGAGTCTGCGTCACTCACTGGTGGGACAGGTGCGTTAAGGTTGAACACCTGTCAGGAAGAACTGAGAGTTTGTTTTTGCATAACACAAAACAACCACTTCAACATTTCAATAACAACTAAACGTGGTCATTACAGTATTGGGGAACGTTACCGTTTGCATGGACTGGAATGGTGCAGCATTGACGTTGATGCCGCCGCTGTGCAGCGGTTTGGAGCCGGGCTGGTACACCGGTGTCTGGGATGTTGGAGGGGGCTGCTCGGTCATGGGCGTGGACGCCTACACACGGAACAACAGCCGTTTACGACGCGTTACAACAAATGATGAGAAAACAAATACTTTAGGTTTTCACTAGTCAAAAAAAACACAAAACATTTAAAATTGCAAAATAGAGACATCTAAAGTTAAAAAAAATTAAATTACCACTGGCAACCATAACAGGAAAACACTGCCAGCTATGACAAGTAGAAACTCTGAAATTCTTTATACACTTTGAGGTTCACAGTGAAATCAAGTGACTGGAGAGTTGACGGCTTGCCTGAATCGGATCAATGGAATCTGTCTGTAGTCGTGGATCTGCTGTGTGAGAGGACTGGTACATCGAGGGCTGTGTGGAGAAAGCTTCTGGTGATGCAGAGACCATAGGGATCTGAAGAGAATACATATTTGAAAATAAGTTTAAAAAATGTGCAGGTTCTTTTAGTGGAGAATAGTCTGATATTTTCTTCCAGGAAAACTTAGCTACACTTACCTGTGTGGGTTCAGGTTGAATGGCAACACCTGGAGGCTGTGCAAGACGGGAGTCTGAAAAGGCCAGTGCATCAGGACAAGCATTAGAATGCTCAACTTATAACAAACACTTGAAACCACATGGCTGTAGTATGAACTCACCTGGTTGACACACCATTGGAGGCATCTCCATACTTGGGGCCGACTTCATAGGCTGTGCTGATACGATAGCAGGATCGAGACCTTCAAACTCAAGCATGGATTCCTGAGATTGAGGAGAGAATTTAATACACACACACGCGCCATTTGCCAAATACAACCAACTTGCAAATGCAATCCCACCTGCATGAAATTGTATGGTCCCTGCATCTGTGCCATGAGATCCTGAACCACCTGCTTTCTAACCACAGGGTCTGAAGGGGGTGTGGGGGTCACTGTGGGGTGTGGGTGGAGCTCTGGGACAACAGGGGTGGGAGCCGTCTGCACTGGTTGCTGCATGGAGTTTACCACCTATAACATGTCCAACATGTTGATCAATGCATGTGAAACAACCACACACCAATTCATACCAAAACTGGCCCAAATTACATCACATAAGGAGCCAAGAGATTTCTAGAGAAGCTTACCTGCGTTTCCGTGCTCCATTGTTCTTCTTGCTCCTTGTCTCCACTACTGTATGTGGTCTCTGAAATTAACTGCCTATTTACAAACTGAGGAAAGACAGAAACAATAAGAGGTCAATAAGATAAGAGATAAAAAAAGCAGCTTAACTTCCATAAATGCTCTTTACTGGGGAGGACAGGGGAGGACAGTTTAAGCTCACATTATAGCACACACATAAATTTATCTCTTTCCGATACAAGTCCATTCAAATCTGTATTGCACAACATTGAAATATCCATCTATACATCATATAAATACATGTTTCACCTCTGTTGCCTCGATTGGAATGGGTTCTGTATACTCTTCTGTCACTTCACCCTCTGCAGGGAAAAAAAAGGTTGTTTGCGCAAAGTCGGCCCGAATTGCAGAAGTTTCAAAATAATACAGAGTCGGTTGATTGTGTAATACGAGACGAGAGGAAATGAAGTTTACCCGTGTCTGCAGGGAACTCCTCAACTTCAGACGCTTCGACTGCAGCGGTCTGCTCTTCTTCTTCTGCACAAACTCCGTTTTGATGAGACTCCACTCTGTCAAAGTAACTGCTCTGCAAAACTCGCTCCAACGTCTCATTCAGTGCTTTATCTAAATAATAAGAAATCATATTGACTTATGACAATTCTGTTAATACACAATGTATAAACTTATGCATTATTTTTGTTTATCCAACAATATATCTCTATTATATTCTATGTTAGCCTGGATAAAGAACGCGTTTAGTTCCGTTTTCGATTCAAAAGTAAAAAGGCCTAAAATTAAACTTTGGACTTTTAACATACTAGCAGTCAAGCTGATGTATAGCCAGTGGATGGTATTTATATGCCATGAGTCACATGACCTTCCACTGAACAGCACAGGAGGAAAGTAATAGAAGCTGAAAGCCATCTAAGCTAGGGCAGGGCAGTGTACAGAGATTTGTTTTAGCAATGTCTTTTAACCCTTATCTAAAACAACCAAAACCAATTAATGTTAGTGCCATGTTTTCAAATGTAAAGAATACATTAGAGTACTGTTATTTTATATTGCTGCACTCAAACAGACCACAATAAGGATGACCTGTGTTTTTCCTCTTATTAACTAATCTTTCACTGTCAATATATCTGGAGAGCTGCCAACCCCACAGCTGCAGGACCACAACACTGATTCAGAAGGGATGCAGCATGGAACATGGCCGCTCCAGTCACTGCAGAGTCAGACCTCCATGTAGTGTATCAACACCCTTCACCTTATCTACATCCGAAGCTACGTTTACCTTGAAATACCCAGTTTACGTGTCTTTGAAATCTTTCACATGTATCGTAAAAAGCTCCCAAAGCTTATTACATAAAGCTGGCTTGCAATTGCGAGCACAAATCTCCCTGTATCAACATGCACAAAGTCAACATGTAATTAGATCACGAGGAAAGTGCGGTTGAAGGTTTAACATTTTTCAAACAATGGCTGAACAGCTACACCCTTTAAACACCCCCAAGCTGCCCCACAAAAAACATCATTAAAGACATCAGTCTCTGATCAGATTACGCCAGGAATTCTATGCTGATTCTTTTCCATAACGCTTCCATTTACACATGCTTATTGCACAGTTGGTCTCAGGAAGCGTCAGACTCTACAGACCATAAAAGGAGTTCAAAAGCCCATGTGACATACATGTTGTTCCTGCTACAGGCTTGTCCTTCCCCTCCAAGAGTTCCCATAAGTGCTGGGATGCTTCTTGATACTGGTCACTCAAACTGTTTGAGATATGAGAGGACACCTTTATGAATACACAATCCAAATTGGAAGCGAGTATCAGGAGACCTTTAACAAGCTTCTTAAATTTAGATTACGGTAGGGTACAAACAACTGACATTGTCCTATGTGCAGACTGGCATTCAAAAAAAAAACACAAAGTTACAGTGAATATACTGAAAATATTGAAAGAGGATTCATTTTTAAACAGATTCAAATGCATAAAGATTAATATATAAGAACCCTGAAACGTTTAAAACTCTCCTTTTAGGGGAGCCTTGTGTTACAGCTGGAGAAACACAGACTAACATGAAGGCAGCAGATATGAATCAATATGATTTGATAGTTCACCTGATGTTTTGGTCACGTTCAGGCCCCACCAGCTTGTAAAACTCATCCAGGGCAGTGAGGTCACTCTCAGCTAGCAGTGAGGGACCTCCAGCTTCTCGCAGAAGCTCCTGCCGCACACTTTCATCTCCAAGTCGGTCGAGGAGAAACTGCAGCTCCAGAACCCTCTTCAATCTTTTCTGCTCCAGCTCCTCTCGCTGGAGCTGCTCGCGTCTCGCCACTTTCTTAACCGCCTTCTGGATCTGTCCGTTGAAAAAAATCCATTATAGCATCAAAACTGAGGCTGCAGACACCTCAAGTCTTATAATAAACACACCTGAACCCTCAAGAAATTCAGGATTCCTGTTTTGGTTGAGAACGAGAAGTTAAACTGAGGTGCCTCGGGCTACAGAACAAGCGAATCAAATTGTCATGTACTCACTTCTTGACCCAACGCCAAAAAGCTCTTCTGCAGCTCCCGTGCAAACTCCAGATTATGGGTTACTTCCTGGTACTTAGACAGCGCTTCCTAAATGGATTCAAAAACAGAACAGATTTTAGGGTATGTGTTTAAAAAAAATGCACAACTGAGGGACAATACAATTTGTGTTTACCCACCAGCTGGTCCTGGTTTAGACGTTCGCCTTTGCTGTTCCTACCCTGGTAGTCATCAAGCTTGCTCTGTAGGAAGACAAATAAATTTATATTTAAAAATAACAAAGATAAAATCACTTCTAAACACTGGCTACTTTGTAATATCCACCAGCTTAAGTGGAAAGACATAAGAACTTTGTTCTGGAAAGCTCCAGAATGTGGTTGAATTGAGGAGGCTGTCTTATTTGTCTGTTTATAGGAGATGGTGGAGAGAGAGAAAGAGAGAGCTTAAAAATAAACATCAAAAGATTTTTTCTAGTGTATTCATTAAAGGCATAACAGTAACAACGGCAGCTTATGCTTTATATAATCAATCGTAACCGTGTGGTTTCAGCAAGCACCTATCTAAGCCTTCTGAATCTAGCGAATTCCCACAATAAACAACATATTAATTATTACACCGAATTAACAAACCCATGTAAACGTGCTACACTACATCACGAAAACATTAAAGCCCAGAAAGACGCAAGATCCCCGCAGATACCTGCGGCCAAAGGCGCTTACTGCGAATCATGAGGTCACACAGCAGTTTATGACTTCGACAAACCCATGCCAACAAGGTCACAAGACATCGTAGCTTCGGTTCAAAGCATAAACCATTTACATGCACACCGTTTTCCCTTTTTAGCACGCTGAACCCGTTTGAGGTCGCCATATTAGCTTCATCTCCATGTGCGCTTGAGGCTCACCGTAATCAGAACAACGGGGTAAACGCGTCAGGAAATATCTTGGATCATTCACACTGTATCGTAATACGAGTTACTTGAAAATGTAAATAAGAAATATTGTACAAATTGACGAGAGAACTAGAATAAAGTAGAAAAGACACCGGCTAGCTTGAGCTGAAACTATTGGATGCTAACCGTTAGCATCTGCGCTTGAAGATACAAAAGAATAGTGACTGGCCTAGTGAATTCTGTTTAAGTTCAACTTCTTACATTATAAGCATTTATAAGCCCTTAACTGCGACGGGCTGCTTGCATTTCGATAAAGATTTCTTCTGATATTAAGTTAGCATAGCAAAAGATGCACTTTAAGATGTTTATGCTCAGATCAAATTTCATACTGCACTTACAGAACCATTTACGTCAAATATGAAAACCAGGATTCAATTGTCAAAATATTATTCAGGTGGACGTTTGCGGTCGTGCAGTTATTGCACATAAGAGAAGGAATTAACGTGGATGTACGTCTCTGACAATATAAGTTAATGATTCAAATAACACGCTTAAATAGCAGAATAACCTGGAATTACCTTTTTCTTCTCCATATTGCGAACTTTCTTTTCAAGAACCACCAGAACCTGCTTCATGGCCTCTGATTGGGTTCCAGTCTGCTGGTTGCTGGCTGTGTTTTGGTTCATTGAACCGGGAGCGGATCCCAAGTCTGGGCTGTCAGACTTCACAGTTCGGGTACCGTTTGTTGCCGAGGGCATCTGATAATAGATAAACCATTTGTTTATATGTATGCAACAGTAAACGTACACACAAGTGTTCCCATATATTAAGACAATGTTTTTAACTAGGGCTGCTTTGTTGTCAAACACAATGACATATCGAGGTGATGCGTCCTGGTTTTATGATGTGCATAACTCAGCGTTAAGGAAACACACACAAGTTTATCAATTAAAGAGTAAAGATTATAATCAACACCACAACGTGTGTGATGTGGGTTACTGGCGTCAAGGCCAATGCTGTGATCTTTGAGAAATACTTATACATGATTTCTCAAGCGACAGTTATACGACAGTTATAATCGAAAGAAACTAGATCCTCGTTCTTATCCACCAACCTGTTTTGGCACAAAGTGTATGGTGTAGGTAACAAAAAACAAATTACAGATTATTTACGTAGTCATATATGATAGTCGATCTCCATTCCTGTAATTCCAGTATATGACGAAACTACCTTAGCTTAGATTGTTCTTGATAGTGGCAAAGGTTTTCAGCTGGCAATAACAAAGCATTACAAATAATTAAAATACCATCCAAAATACCTAATCTAATATTGAATTTATAAGACACTTTTCTCAATAAAATTTAAAACGTTAAAATCTAACGTGTTGGCATAATTTATGCCATTTCAGACAAAAACTCTATTCGTCCGCAATCTGGAAAGTATAATGTTCACTTCAATATTTTATGGAAAGTTCCTATATATATATATATTCTCACCTTTATGCGCAATATGTCCACAGGGGGAAAATAAACCGTCAGAAGTAAATAAGCTGAAGCGTTGATTGTGTTCGATTTTATTTTCTAAATTAACGCTGGATCCGCCCGCCGGCCTCACCGACAACTGAGAGCGACTGAAAGGGGAGGAAATGGTTTATAATGAGGAAGGGCCCTGTTTATAGATGCCCGAAACGTTGCCTGTAAGCCAGTGACATTTATTTACAACATACATAAGGAATAAATGCATACCTGACTAATATACTACTTAAATATAGTTTAGCTATGACATACATGAAAAGAGTGCTCACGGTGGTGGATTTATTGCAACATTTCCTAAAGTTAATAAGCAGGCAAAAGAAGGCCTTCATTTTTCACTGAACGCGTGCGAAAACTAACTGACTATTATCAGAATCAGAAAGTTTTATGGTAAAGTGTGTGCACACGCACAAGTCATTTGTCATGGTGTTATATTCTAGAAGGTTTATCGGATGTTAAATCCAATTCACATACATGTTTATCAAGTCAATATCGTGTGATCTGTCAAATGAAACATCCATTGAAAACACTAAGTATTGTGTTATTGTTTTATTATCCAATTGTTTGTCACAGGATGTTATTTTTATTCAAATCCTTTACATTACACTGTTGACACCTAATTGTTTTAATTGAATATTTGTTTATCGCTCATTTACACGACTACAATAAAACCTTGAAATACCATCATAAGTGAAATTTACTTCATTATTGTACAGCTCACAATTGGCCGTCAGATGGCAGCAGAGAGACTTAGAATAAAACCTAATCCAAAATCCAGTTTTGTCCACCCACTTAACGATATTTTTATCTAGATAGAAGGCTTTATATGTATTGGGTGTTTTTACATGCCATAGAAAATTGACTTTGAAAGCTATTTATTAATGCAAAAGAAACATAAAGCCATCTTTTATTCTTTTAAAGTTATACGTTGATTTTTATTGCAGGACTAAGCACGTTTTGGTCAGTCTGTGTGATATAATTTCTAAATCAACAGCGGATCATTGATAGCCAAAATTATTTCCTATAAAAAAATTCTATATGAGATTGTATTGCTAGCTTCTTTAATTCCTGTAGCAAACCATGCAAGGATAATGTGAATATATTGGAATGATATTTTGTTTGGCAAATTCAGGAAGCAGTTAACATGGTTGCACTGCTCCCTGATAGCACTGTTCTATTGAAAGGGTGTTTTCTTTTAGGAACAATACTGATTAGAGGAAGAGCCTGTGGGATAATGAAGCTTTCAACGAGTGACTCATTTCCGCTCTCTGTTGTGTTTAGTAATTTGGGGCACTCCTTTACTAAAACAAGTTCTTAAATGTCTGGCAATGCCACATATGGACTGTAAAGTGGCTTTGACCATCATAATAATTTGAAGTGTTCAAGTCACAAACCTATAGTCACAACACTGTTTTGTGTGTTGTGACTTCAAACTACACAAGCGTTTAAAAAAGGAGCCAACAATAGTTTAAACTGAGATTAGGCAGGAAGCAGTAGCCTGGCTATTAGCCTGGCTATTGCTGTTACAGAGTTTATGCTATCAAAGAGTCAACAACACATCCAGGCTCTCTCCTTACAGGAAATAGGCCTTATTGTGATTACTCAGTCTGTGATGGATCACTTTTCCAGCAGGCCTAAAGGCAGCTTGGGCCCTAATTTTAACAGAACATGTCCAACACATCTAGTAAGAAGAGGTCTATGGATGTATTTCATAATAACCATTGCTTGTTGCATGGGAGATATAGGAGACAAAATGGGGAAACAGCAGTTTCACATGAACCCCATGCCTTTAATTAAAATCCAATAGCAATTTGGGTACTGACACAGCTTGATACAGGCAGCTGGGCAGTTGTGGCCTAATGGTTAGTGAGTTGGACTAGTAAATGTGCTGCCCACTGCTCCAGGTGTGTGTGTGTTCACGGCTTGCAGTGTGTGTTCACTCCTCATTAGTGATGGGTTAAATGCAGAGGTCACATTTGAAGTGAATAGGTCACTTTCAGAGTTTTCCAGTTTAACTCTTAATCCTATAACATTGTCTTTATGCATGTTGTAAACATTGCTTAAGCATGCAATGTGTGTGCCTATTTACTGTATAGTGAGCTAAAAAAATGAACATTATTCCAGTGATGGTCTCCCTCCTCAACAAAAAAAAATTTATACATTAGCTTGAGTTGGCTAATACAGTTGAATTGCTCTATTAGGAAAGACAAAAAACATTTTGCATCATCTCAGTGTGGTTTACATTGTCATGTTTCCGCAGGCTTGTTAACGCAAGCATGATTTATGATACACATAAGACCTACAGAACTCTATAATACAGCGACATGTAACATGTCGTTGCGCTTACGATATCCCTAACCACTTTTTGAAGGAAATCCACCCCGAACTATAGCTTTTCCTGCCAAGTAGATGAGTTGACAGTCAGTGGTTTCCGAGACACTGTCTGAAAAGCCATACTTCTATGAACGGGGGGCCATTCGGAGTTATCCAACCAATCAGAATCCAGCAGGGTGATCAAGTGAAACGAGTAGGAAGTGAGCATGGCTCATACCACCCCCTGCCAAGGTTCATCTGTGTTCATTTCCTGTACATCCTCTGGTTTTCTGTGTCCAATCCACAGGAAATGGTGGACGCCTAACATGCAGTTCTTACAGCTTTTGAAATAAACTGTTGAACCCCGCAACTAAAGGTTGTAAGTTAATACCATGGCTAAATATCCCTACAGGCTTAGCAGACATGGAGGGCATTACATTATTTTAGGATGATAAATTTGTGTTATTTTTTTTGTTATTTCGTGTTATTTGTTTTGTTCTTTTTTAAATAAATTTTGCATTATTTTCTGATAGTCTGGTAAATGTGTGTGTGTTTTCAATAAGCGTTATTTTCTGATTGTCTAATACATTTGTTTTCAACAAGTTTTACATTATTTTCTGATGGTCTGATGAATTTGTTTTTTTAACTGTCTGGTAAACTGGTGTATTTACACCAAGTTTTAAACAGCCTCTCCACCCGCCATTAGTTATGGCATTTGTGATTGTGGATACCAATTTATATTTATGTTGCTCTTTATATCCATTAGCAATTACTCAAATTGGGAGTCAGAATAAAGAAATCCAAGCCAAAGGGCAAACATTGACCTCACATGGTTATTGTGCTTCAGTGAATGCAGCCAACATTTGGCGCCAATACGGTCATTAAGTTGGACCTCTAAGCATTGCCATGATGATTTTTGGGCCGCATTACGCGCCCCTACAGCAACTGGAGCAGTAAGGCAGCGTTATCTCCCGACCCAGTGAAACTACCCAAGCAGCTGGTAGGAGATAAGAGGAGTTTTTCCCAACGACATCAAGCAGAGATGGGTGTGAGGTGATTTTCATTAGCAGATGATTCAAAGTACCCATTAGCTTGTTTGCTTTCTGACAACAGGAGGTGTGTTTTTTCATATGAATTGTGACAATCAATATTTGGTGTCTGCTGTGTCATCTGTGAAGTGGTGTGCTGCACATTGTAAAACATATAGAGAAACAATCAGCATTCATATTCAGTGTAGTTAGATAATACATCATGCAAAAAATGTTTTTGATAGATTATTTCCTAATAACGTGATTCACAAGAAGGTCCACTCATATTATCATGCACATAATTTTGATTTACATCATATACATGTAATACTTTATCCAGGTAGCTCAAGAAAAAGACAAACTTTGTGTACACGTGCAAAAATGTTTTTGTAATATAATTATGACAGTCTATTGTGTCGTTTTTTCAAAGCTTTCACAACTGTAATCCTAAATAATTATGATTTTAAAAACAAAATAATGACTAAGTGCTGCTCAATTGTTCCTAAAGATTTTATAGTTTAGATAGTTTCGATCTTAGGAATTTGATACCTAGAGAGAGCTGGTCATGAGCTCGTGACCCTCTGAGTCACGAGTCCACGGGTTTGTAATTGAGTGGCGAGTAGCGGCATCTAGGAGCGCTATTTCCTCTCATTGTCAAGCGGTCGTGAGCAGGAAGTCGGAAAAGAAAGCAGAAACTGAGGGGGGAGGGCCATTTAAAAATACCTGCTGCCCTAATAACGGGACCAGACAGCAGCCTTCACGGGACAGCGCATTGGTCACTACGTGCATTATGGACACACCATGCTTGATGTAAACACTACAATTATTTCGCAGTTGCGCCGGGAAAATTAAACAACGTGTTTGCGGGACATCTGCCTGTCAGCACTTCTTTATTTAGAATCAACATATAGCACGAAGACTGAATGCGTGGAGTCTGGGTTAACGCAAATTAAGCTACGTTAATTCCGCGCATTCGTTTTGGATGCACTTGGATGATGAGTACGCTTTGGCGTAAATTATGTGTTGTATAGATTGTTCTCTCTAGTGCACTAAAAGACAGCAAGGCAGGTGCGTCTCATGCGCACGCTCGAACTGCTATTTGTATCGTTTTGGTCGTTTCTTTTTTTGGACAGTTTGGCATCACCGTCGTCGAGTGTGGAACATACCGACTTTAAAGTGCACATATTAAATGCACAGAATTCCTGCACCGTATATTTAACATGGCATCTACGATAGAGAGGAAGACACTGGAGGCAAACGAGTAAGTAAGCCATAAATCAATTATTAAATTACGTTTTCTTTAATTGCTTGATTGAAATATATTTTGCCAACCAAAACAATAAAATACGAAAACTGCCTGTATTGGTTGTTCTGTCATGTATCTTTACATCGTTAGTTGTTATACTGAGTATAATGTTATTATATCTTATGCGCAATAAATACAGTCAATAACTAAGTTAGTGACTGTACACGGTCAAAGCCCTAAACCAATAAACAGTGAGTCTCCAGCCAGAGTAAAACCTTTTTTAATCAAGTGAGTTTTATTTGGTTGACGAGGGCCTAATTTAAAGTAGGGTACTCTTAATGTGTGCGCGCAATGAGAGCGCAGTGGCCCGGAGCGCCTCATTTGCGTAACGCACTTTAACGCTTTTTCTCCCTTGGGATGAAACCAGTACTTTCAGCATGAGCACTCTGTAATAAGCAGCCGAAGAAGCGGTTCAGACAAATACACATCCAGAGAAATGTGGAATATACATCTGACGGTTTATATCGCGTTAACAAATATGTAATAGTGCCATCTGCCGTGCCAAACGGTGTAGCGCACAGAGAACATATCTTAATGGAGTGTCAAACCGCGCAGGGAACCCGTGGACGAAGTGCTGCAGATGCCGCCATCGCTGCTGACGTGCGGCGGCTGTCAGCAGAGCATCGGGGACCGTTTCTTCCTCAAGGCCATCGAGCAGTATTGGCACGAGGATTGCCTGAGCTGTGACCTCTGCGGCTGCCGCTTAGGGGAGGTGGGCCGCAGGCTTTACTACAAACTTGGCAGGAAGCTGTGCAGGAGAGATTACCTCAGGTAAGACTGGAAAGGATTGGAGGCTGCACAACAAAGTGTCTGATAACATACAGAGCAGTAACTTAAGAGAATAAAGTGCTTCATTAGCAAATTACAAAGTAATAACAGTTGCAATTAGTGTCTTTTATGTGTAAATCCATCAAATAATTAAAACAAGGTGTTAGAAGGTTACCATGTCAAGGTTTCGGACATTAAGTCGACATTAAGACATTAAGTTGTTGCTTAAAGATTATAATTAAGAAAACACATCTTTATTCTTTTAGATCTTTTAGATTCTTTTAGGTCTTCTATTTAGGTAAGAATCATATTGAAATATGCATACACAGAAATATCATATTGAAATTTGCGCAGAAATAATAATACATAGAAATCTTGAGATCTTGGACAATCTGGAGTTGTCAGTTTTTTGTCAGTTGTCAGTTGTCAGTTGTCAGACGTTTATGTTGAATTTGCTGTTCGTCGACTTATATTTCCTTCTCCGCAGGTTATTTGGTCAGGACGGGCTTTGTGCTTCTTGTGAGAAGAGGATCCGGGCCTTTGAAATGACTATGCGAGTCCGTGACAAAGTGTATCACCTCGAATGTTTCAAATGTGCTGCCTGTCAGAAACACTTCTGTGTTGGAGATCGTTACCTGCTCATCAATTCGGACATTGTGTGCGAGCAGGACATTTTTGAGTGGACCAAACTGAATGGCAACATAGTCTAGTTTTCTCCCATTAGCATCGGTAAGGAACCTTTAACTTCGTCAATTTCATTTTTATTCAGAAAAGAAAAAGCACAGAATTGTCTTTTTGGCTCCAGGACTCACCACAAACATTTTCTAAATTATAATTTTTTTGTTTGCTTTTTAAACGTCAGATAAAATGCCACCAGCAACATTAAACAGTTTTGTTATTGACACTGAAGAGTATTTTCTATCTAATAACAACAGAAATACAGTTTGTATGTATTGCAATAAAGGCTGATTCCCTTTGTAAATTCAACAGAAAGTTAGACTGTAACTATATTAACTGTTATTTGTTGTGAAGACCTTTTTTCATAAATTGGAAGACATTTTTCTTAGATCCTAAATAAGCAAATTGACTCATACTCTGAACCCCCGCCCCCCAAAAAAAACTT
>JAZGTJ010007986.1:0-14009 GCA_036877575.1 Botia almorhae | reverse complement strand
AACGTGACGTCACGCGTCCTGTTCCGTGCTCTAGCACGGTTAGCGCTCACACTACATGCGAACCGCGCCCGAGTCCAACTGAACCGTGCTCTGGCCCACCTCTGCCAAGCGGGCCAGGGACGGCTAAACGAGCCGCGCCCGGGCACGGTTCGGAGCACTCACACTAGTCAAACGAACCGCGCTTTGGTGGTCAAACGCACTCGGGCACGGTTCGAATTGCCTATTGTGAGTACACCCTAATTGTACAGTGATGGCTTAAATATCTCTGCTACAGTTTATAAACAACCTCTCATGTAATAATAGGTGTGTGTCAGTATAGCATTTGAAATAATATTTGACTTGTTAAACAACTGGCTCCGAAAACCACACCAAGTTGATGTATTGTAAAAAAATGTATTGTAAAATACAATTCACCACGTTAATAGATGCTTAGCTAACTGCATCATATCATGTGAAACTAAGTGAAATGCCCTTGTTGAACTGTTCTAGTTCTGCAATAAAAGCAATAAGATGTGGTTGGGGGTGGAGTTTGTGCTTCTCATCCATTCCCAAGAATTATCTAAACCTTAGGGAGGAACTGAATAATGTGGCAGTCTTGTCCAATTGTAGTGAAAATGAATAGTCAATCTTGGGCAGATGTAGAACGCTAGTTTATTAGGAGTTGTAGCTGTATAAATAAATCCCTTTTTACACACACACACACACACACACACCCACACCATTTGCCTCGTTAAACCATTTTACCATTAGCTCCAGATGTTCCAAACTATTTTTCCTTCTCTGGCAACTATATCTGCTGAAAGCCCTGGATTTTACTTACAATTAAAAAATTAAATTTTTGTTTTAAACAGAGATGGCGATAGAAAGGCAAAAGTTACAAAGTGCAGCTTTAATACTTATCTTACAACACTGATTTTTTACAACATTTTACAATCTTATGGCAATTCATAACTATTTTTCATTTTTGTGCATTGGAGGGCAATTCAGATGAATTTGTACAACTTTATTTATATGTTTTTTATAATCTGCTTTCACCCCAGTGACAGTTAGGTTTAAGGCTGGGGTTAGGGGTTGATCTTCATACTTGCTATTATGTTTTAGAGAAATCACATTGTATGAATTCATACAAAATCACCACCTGTGATTGCTTAGATATAATAACAAATATAAAGTGAACATTTGAGAAATCCACTAGAAGTACAACTACATTAGAATGCCTTTATGAGGTAGTGATTACTGCCACTAGAAACCATTAGCCACCATAATGGGATAATGATATCATGGCTGAATATCATTGACACATCGATCCAGTAATTTGCTTCAAAGCAAAAACATTATAATTTCTACCATCAATCAGCATAAAGATCTTATGGAGGTATCACAGACTATTATGTCATATAACAGATTACTAGTTATAAAATATAAATAGAATAATATCAGGCCATTTAGAATGTGAGATGCAAATCAATTGGGGAATAAAACTTAAAGGACATGCTATGCTGCCTCAAAATATAAAAAACACAATATTTATGCAGTCAATATAAAAACAGTTGTATTCACCTATAAATGCATTGGGGATTCTGCAAACACTTGAGTGATAACTTGATGATTCAGTGAATCATGAAGTTGTTTTTTAAACTGTTTAATGTACTAATACTGCATTTCTCTCATTTTGTGCTAAAATGCATTTCCATATCAATATGCAGACAGACAGATTGACTTTTTGGATTAAACTGTCATTAAAATATGTACAGTTGGCATTATAGTCATTCAGACAGCTGTTCTGGAGACATACTGGATACTTGATCAGTTTCCCTCTATGCAGGATTAAAATGTTTCAAAATGTTGTTTTTGAACTGCTGCTTTTAAAGAAAAATCTCACACTGCTGTAAATCTTTGGCTTCTTCCAACCTCTGAATTTTTATTGCCCCCTTGGTGTCTGACTGTAAGTGTCTATTTTGTCTGTTTCTGCATGCAGATCTGGAAGTGTGCAGCATCACTGGAATGAAATATATAACTTTGTGGAACATCTGGCCTATAAGTTTATAAGGTATCAAATGCAGTCTCACTCATGGTTTTCACACACAAATATGGGAGTCTATAATTATTCTACTGTACGTGTGGTGAATATTTTTAGAATTTTTTATCAAAGTTTACGTTTGGGGTTATTTTTTAAACAATAACACACTATTTCTGTGTTTAAATAAAAAATATTGGGAGAAATTGCTAAGATTTGCATCTGGGATATACTGTATAATGAATTAATTATTCATGTCAGGTTAATATACATGTTTGTTATTCCATCTAGCCCTCAGCTGCGGATGTCCTTCATTGTATTCTCTGATCAGGGCAAGAATTTGATGCGGCTTACTGAAGACCGGTTAGTGATTATAATTATCTTATTATTTTTGGTTTCCAAGATGAATAAAGCTCATTGGCTATGTCCTGTTTTCTGTTTTTATAAAGATAAATTATGATCCAGCGAAAGACTGGGCACCAGGCTCTATAAGACAAAATTATATAACGAATAACAGACAATTGCAATTGCAGAAATGTTGCAATTAACAAAACTTTACACAATATGCACAGTACATTGCAAAACATCCGACAATGTACTACAACTAGTTTAACATTAAAGCTGTTAAATAAGGTGTTAAAGGGATAGTTCAATGAAATATCATTTCAATCTCAAGTTGTTCCGGTCACTGACACGTTTACATGTTTAAAATATTTGTCTATCTGCATTAGTCCTGCAACTGCAGTAGCTTATTTCCAGGTGTGAGGCCTCTAAGGGCCTCTAAGCTGGGGTCTTTAATAGTACGGGGTCCCAGGACACTGTGCCCATTGGCTGTAATTCATATTACATTTTGAGGAAGTGGTTTGACAACAGGTTTTACAACAAAGGTTTATGGAAACAAATTGTAGCAGATATATATGTTTGTTGCCCATCTTTCAGGGCAGAATCTGTGAGAATCAATTGTGACAGTTAGTGACCCATAAAGTGCATTATATGACAAAACATCTGCTGTGAGCATTTGTCTTCATGATCATCTCCAGTCCCTTCCAAGATTTCATGTGCTTCACAACTTGAAAGAAATGTCACTTTTGTGAGCTGTCTCATGTCAATGTCAATAATATCTAAGTAAACCTTTACCATGTGTCCTGAGCAGTGGATGTTTGCCTTTACACTATCCTGAGTTAACAGATGCCTGGTTTCCACTCTTCTCTCATTAAGTAACAAAAATGTTAAAACATTCATTTTAAAAGTTCTTGAAACATTTTAAATGTCCAGTTTTTTTAGACAATGTATTAATGTTATTTTTTGGTAATAACAATATTATGCAAACGTTTTTTATTTTGTAACCTTTTAAAACATTCCATCAATAACTAAGAGCAAAATTTTGATATATATGATATATAATGGTAAAAATGTTCTACTAATGTTTTGCAAGAACCTTTTTGATAACTTTTTAGTAGATTTTTTTGATAACTTTTTTGATAACTTTTTTTGAGAACATTAGTTCTGAGAATGTTCCTGGTTAGGTGGGATTTACTGCCAAAAACGTCATTTAGAAAAAATACAAATGTCAAAGGTCAAAACTGTAAAGTAAAAAAAAGTAAAAAGTATGGTATGGTTTTCATAACAGCAAGTCGACATTTTTACATATTCTCCTGCTTGTTCTGTAGAATTATTTTTTGTGTTGCCACAGTTTGATTCAATTTTATACTGTTTATAGTGTGTCTGTAATATGGCTGGGTTTGCTGGAAAGATCTGCACAGTTGTAGTAATATCAAAGATTATGATTTTGGTTATGTACTTCTCATAGTTGTTCTCTCTCTGTTTTTATGGGGTTTGTCAGGGACCTTATTAGAAAAGGTTTGGAGGAGCTCAAGAAAGTGCGGCCAGGTGGAGACACTTTCATGCATGAAGGCCTTCAGAGGGTGAGTAGCCAATAGGAACCATGTTGGCTCAGCAATACTGCCTACCCACATTGACACTGATGACGTGGCTAAAACTTTCTGTCTTTACATAATTTAGATTGTGTTTACAACTTAGAAGCAACTTAAAAATACCTTTTTAATTACTTTAACAGTTTTATTTTTTCTGTGTCATTAAATAACCAATCATTAAATGTGCTTTTATACATCTTACTATTTTTTTATCTTTATCTAAATTTTTGCACTATTTGGAGCACACTTTTTAAAAGGTTTTTAATTTGTTTTTTGTTTCTACTAGGCAAGTGAACAAATTTACTATGGTAACTCTGAGGGTAGGTTAATAATCTACTTTGCTGTAAAAATATCTATATTGATGTAAAAAGATTAACACTTTAGATCAGTTTGTTAATTAATTAGTTTAGAAAGTGGTTAAGCATACACTGCAAGGCCAAAGTCTTGTCACCCTGCAAACGTAAATAGAGATTTTTTTTAAGTGACTTGTTTTTTGTTGTTGTTGCATTGTAAGCTTTATTGTGTGCATGTCACACAACTGCAGATCAGGTCCATTAGAGTATTTTCATTCTTGACTGGAGCAACAATCCAAAAATGAGTTGTGAATGAAAATCCAAAAATGAGTTGATATCTGAGCTATTAACAAGATGGAGAAAGACCTTACAGTCATTTTATCAACCAGAAGAAAGCTCTTAATGTATGACCAAGACTGTTACGGTGAACGCTAGTGTTTGTGACAAAAACGAGGAGCAAGACACGGGAACTAGATAATAAACTATATTTAATGAACATAAAATGAAGATTAACAAACACTTACCGTGTAAGTGAAAGGGGATATGAAAACATACAACGAGCAATATTCAACATAAACAACCAACAATCACCGACAAACTATACATACAAACAGGGAACTTAAATAGACAGACTAATCAAAGTGAACCAGGTGATGATGATTGAAAAACACGAAGTGAAAATGGTGAAAACCAGAAACAGACAGAACCCTTTAAAATAAGAGTCCGGACTTCTAACATAACGCGAAAGGCGTGTCCTCACGCCGTAAAAGCAACATCAATGAGCAGGGTGGCATCGATGGTGGGAGGAGCCAGGGTGGAGACTTGAGGAGCCAGGGCGGAGACTTGAGGAGCCAGGGCAGAGAAGTCAGGAAGATGTCCCACGGTGGAGACGATGGAGGGAGGGATGCCTTTCAGGTATCAGGTGGTGAACCTGCAAGCGCTGCCCTCGGAGGAGGCAGATCCAGCCCTTACTTTGCTGTGTCCGGTTTGCACCCTGCGCATCTACGTGGACCGCACTCAGAGCTTCAGATGCTCCGATCAGCTCTTTGTCTGCTTCGGAGGGAGGCAGAAGGGTAAGGCCCTCTCTAAACAGAGGTTGGCCCACTGGATAGTGGATGCCATCGCCTTGGCTTACCAGGCCCAGGGCAGGCCGTGCCCCCCCGGAGTAAGGGCTCACTCGACTAGGAGTGTTGCCTTTACCTGGGCGTTGGTGCACGGACCCTCTTTAGCAGACATCTGCAGAGCTGCGGGCTGGGTGACACCAAACACCTTTGCGAGGTTCTATAACCTCAGGGTAGAGCCTGTGTCCTACCGTGTGTTGGGGCCCACTGGCTAGTGGGCGGGAGGCCGGGCTTGATATCTTTGCTTGCATTTCGCCCACCCCCCCTGGGATAGGGGGACTTAGGCAGTTGTATTCCTTCGCAGTGGTTTCCCAGTGGTGAAGTCTACGTTGTGATTCCTCCGGCACCCGCCGGCGAGCAGGCTCCGCGGAGAACCCCCACACCAGGCCCAGCACTTGTGTATGTATGCCCCTGTGCTGGGCTAGGTGCTCTATGGGTAGTGATTCCGGGCAGTGAGCCGTCCCAGTAGGTAGGACCTGCACAGAGACTTTTTCATGGGTAGTACTGCCAAGTTATCTCCACACATTACCTCCTTTGGCTGGGTGTGGTCTTCGCAACGCCTTTCGTCCGGAACGGGCGTTTTCCCCAGTGTTGGAAGGTTACAGAGGCAGGGGAACTGTTTTACAGAGGCACGCTTTTGCCATGGCCAATGCTCATTGGCACATTTTTTTTCTACGCGAAGGTGATAGGGCTCTCAAGCGAGACCCCATACGTCATACGTCAGTCAGTTGACGTAAAGTCTCCGTTCCCTCCTTCAGGGAACGGGGGTTACATATGTAACCAGGACGTTATCCAAAGTCCAAAAATCCAAAATATTCAACATAAACAACCAACAATCACAGACAAACTATACATACAAACAGGGAACTAGACAGACTAATCAAAGTGAACCAGGTGATGACGTTTAAAAAACAGAAAACCAGAAACATACAGAACACTTCAAAATAAGAGTCCGGACTCCAAACAAAAACATGGGCAGCATGGCTTTTCTCTCTGCATAGGAAAATCTTCCCAATTTAATTGGCTATTGCTCATTGCTGCAGCCAGGCTTTAAACAAGTTTAAAACATATATTGTAATGTTTGCAACTAGTCGCTGCATGTCATATGATCTGCTCATACAGACAACTTTATTTCTTAGGAGGTCATCAGATCCTGGAACTTCTGGTTGCTAGTTGGCATTCCTGCTGCTGGTAGCCCTGATATTATTGGTGGATGGTGTAACTGCCAATAGCTTTAGAAAATTTGATTACAAATGTGTAATGCCGGTAAAACTAAGTAATTTTATTCTATTTTGTCTGTATTTCCTACTAAAATTAAATAAATTACAAGACTTGTACATTAATTGCAACAGTAAATAAAGCACATAAATACGACTACAAATAATAATTATGAATGCATGTATCAAACTCAATCAGAATAAAATTTAGTATGATTTTGTTGGATGTGATCAGAGACAAATCACATAGTATGTTGAAATTGTTAATATAAAATTCAATATAAAATTATATTGAATTAGATATTGAGCAATAAAAAATTCTTCTACATTTTGCCCACAATTAGCAATAGTGTCCTGCAGGAGAAATGTCTTGGTTACTATTGTAACCTTCGTTCCCTGAGGAAGGGAATAGAGAAGTTAAGTCAAAGAGACAAATGGGGTCTTACTTTGGGGGCCTTGATCACCTTTGAGCAGTATAAAAATGATCTAATGAACATTGGCAAGTGAGATTTGCATGTTCAGCCACTCCTACCTGGATGAGTATATAAGATAGCTGCAAACACAAGGGTTGTGCTAATTAGCCGAGAAGGAATCCAGGAGCTAAAAAACAGCATGCCTGGACACTTGTTCTAAGGGCACTCAAGCCCATAGAAACACAAGTTTCGGCTAAGTAATGTCAGTGCTCAGGTGGTCTCACATGTAATAATCCTAGTGGTGTTATTGCGGCTGTCGATGCCATATGCCCCAGGAGCCTCTGAAACTGTTTCGGTGGGACCACTGTTCTGCCCCTGATTAAGTTCAGACAGTTCAGTACCTTTGAATGAGGTAAAGAAGATACCTTTAAACCAGTAGGAATGTGGGGTGAACCGAATTGCATAAATTATTTTAAATTGTCTAAATAATCCAGCAGCCCCCAGACTCTGTGCAAGTGGCACCAGAGGGACAAAAGACATGCCCATGGAGGGGCAGTGAGGTGGAGCACTGTTAGCCCAACTTGGGAAGCACTTTGTTCCAAAACAGAGGTAAGTGAGGTAAAGAACTTACCTTGCTTCAAAGATCTTTTGAGGGGTTGGATGAAGAAGCATGAGGAGGTGTCAGAGCCAGTGGTGGAACAAAAGAAAACAAAAGATTCTCCACCCTTTTTCTCAGCTCCAGGACAAAGAACAGCATTCTGCATTCACCACCTCCTGGGTAGGAGAACTCTCCTCCATCACTGTGTCACCCATCTCAGTGATGTTGTTTTAACAACCTCTTGAATGGCTTAGCAGCAGACTGAGCGATGTCCTGCGAGAGGCTCGATGTCACAGCCGAGGTGCAGCTGTCTGATTAGGTCATGACAGAGCAGATGCTGACAAGACAGGGGGACGTGCTTGACATTAAGCAGAGAATGGGGGAGCCATCGGTTGCCTTCTGGCGATGGTATTACGCTGAGGCAAGATGTGCTTCATGGCCTCCGCCTGCTTCTGTATTGCCAAGAATTGCTTGACAAGGTTGTCTTCTTACAGGCTTTGGTTAGTGGCTTGGGCAATTCCTCCAGGTGGCAGCATTTTGCAGGCAGGAGTGCACCCCAATTGCATGTTCCAATTGCACGTAAGTCTGAGACTTGCAGTGGCTTGGCAATATGGCTGTCAACTCTGGATCTGAGACTGGCAATCCCACGGCCCCTGATGGAGACTACGTGGCTGAGTCATCTTTCTCAGAGGAGTTAAGCATTCTGATGCAGCAATCAACATCTGGTCCTTTGAAAGCACGCAGAATGACACATTGGGTCCGCCATGAGATGAGCCCATGCCATCATCCGGTGGCAGCTTGAGAGCATACATCAAAAACACTCCTGCTGGACTCCTAAGATTTTTCTGCGAATCAACTGTCGTGGCATTCCACAATGCAGATGAGCGGGGGAAAGCAGAGGGGACATCACCTGTAATAATATAGGTGTGTCATGACCTTAATATCATGATGGTCATGTTCTCACAGTAAGCTGCTTCAGCATGCTGGCTTTTTAGCAGGGGCCAAGAAACGACCGCATCCAGAAACGCATGGGTAGACAAACACTGCTTGAAAAAGACACTGCTTTATTCATGCTTGCCCTTTAATAATAATAATAATAATAATAATAATAAACTTTATTTATATAGCACTTTTCATACATTTACATGTAGCTCAAAGTGCTTTACAGAGAGCAGACAAACAATAAAAAAGAACAATTTAAAACAGCAATTTAAACAGCAATTTAAAATCAGAAAGAAATAGAAAATAATAAAAATAATAAAAAGGTCTAGAAATGACAAAACAGCCAACCACTAGATGCACCATGTCAGCCAGAAGATACCCTGCAAATCTCTTCGACGCAAAATCAGCACTGCCCTAACTAAAAGCCAGAGTATAAAAGTATGTCTTTAACTGCTTTTTAAAAATATTAAGGGAGGAGGCCTGACGAATATTTATAGGCAGCTTGTTCCAAGTCTTAGGAGCATAAAAACAAAAGGCTGCTTGTCCATATTTCTCATATTTTGCCATAGGGATGATTAGCATGGTGGAGCCTGATGAGAAAAGGAAACTTTAAGGAAACTTGCTCTTTAACTGAAGTGCCTAGGGTGCAAACACTGCACCCAACTGTGCAAATGCCCTTTAGAATACACGAAAGCACCACTGAATATGTCTGCCACACCAGCAAGACGGATTTCTTATGAAAAAACTGTTAGTGGAGAGCATGCAAACAAGATTAAATGTTAATGACTGAAAGGGAACAACAAGCTTTAATCTTGAAGTGTGTGCTTAACATTACTACCGCAAGCGAGTTAAGTTATTGTTGAAGGTAGGACCAATGTAGGCCATGATGGATGAAGAGATAAAACTAACATTGAAAGCATACTTCAAACAATTTAGCTAGTCTAGATTTTTTTAAAGCAGTGTTTTATGTTTAAATATGTTTATAGGATTATCAAATTATAGCCAGATCGCTTGCTAGCTAGTTGTGGCATCAACATGTGGCATGTTTTTCTGCAAAAGTGTAATGGCATAACATAAAAATCTGGCCTGAAGTTTTCTGACAGGAACATTGTTTCTCTGTAAAGGATACAGAACAGCCAGTGTCATCATAGCCCTCACAGATGGAGAACTACATGAAGATCTCTTCTATTATGCTGAAAGAGAGGTAACAAGGGATGAAACAAAACTGACTAGACAAGATTTGTGGGAAGAAACAAGGTCATTCTTATGCTGCCAATAAGAACACACATTTTTCTTTAAGTAATCATGCTGTAACAGCTGGTGTCAATAACATACCGATATTAACCAATTTGATACATATCTTCAGTTTTTTTACATTTTATTTATATAGCGCTTTTTACAAAGTTACATTACTTTAATGCAGATTTACATATAAAATAATAATAATAAAACACAGAGCAAATGTCATGTTAATGGTATTATTGCAAATAATACATGAGATGACAATTATTAAACAATTATATGGCGATTTAATCAATGTTAAACAAATAAAAAAGGTACATAATAGAGACAAACAATTAATAAAGCTTGGCTTGCTGAATATTAGAGCTCTCTCTACAAAAGCACTTTTTGTTAATGATATGATCACAGATCAAAATCTAGATGTGCTCTGCTTGACAGAAACATTGTTAAAACAAGACGATTATATTACATTAAATAAGTCAATCCCCTTAAATTACTGTTATGAGGCATGAGCCTCGTCCAAAAGGCAAAGGAGGAGGTGTTGCTGCACTTTATATTAATACATTTACAGCTGCCCAAAGATCTGACTTTAGTTACAATTCTTTTGAAGTAATGGTGCTTAATATAGCTTCATCTGGGGTAAATAAGCAGACTTTGTCATTTCTACTGGCTACTGTCTACAGGCCACCAGGGTACCACACAGACTTTATGAAAGTATTTGCTGACTTTTTATCAGAAGTAGTACTAGCCACTGATCAAGTCTTAATTATTGATCTGAAGTCTTAATTGTTGGTGATTTTAACATCCACGTGGATAATGAAAAGGATGCATTGGGTTTGGCTCGCAAAGACATTTTGAACACTATTGGTGTCTCACAACATGTGTCAGGACCAACTTATCCCCGTAATCATACTTTAGATTTAATCCTGTCTTATGGTATTAATGCTAATGACATCAATATTCTGCAGCAGAGCGAAGACATTTCAGATAATTATCTGGTGTCCTGTAAAATACATTTACCTATGGCTGCAAAGTCACCTACTTGCTATAAATACAGTAGAACAATAAATTATTCCACTAAAGATTCTTTTATCAAAAACCTACCTGCCATAGTTGCTCCTCTGTAGTTTAAGAAGATTAGGGACAGCAGTCCAACGCCGTGGTATAACGAGCATACCCACGGTCTGAAAAGAACAGCCGGGAAAATAAAACGCAACTGGAAGCAAACAAAACTGGAGCTATTTCGGATAACATGGAAGGAGAATGTTTCAAACTATAGAAAGGCCTTAAAAAGCTCCAGATCTGCGTACTTTTTAAATCTTTTAGACAAAAATAAACACAACCCTAGATATCTATTTGACACAGTGCTAAATTAACCAAGGATAAAGCGTCATCTGCCTCTGACAGTTGTCAATACCATAATAGTGATGATTTTACGAATTTCTTTGATACCAAAATAGACATTGTAAGAGAAAAAATCATAAACATGCAACTTTCTTCAACACAAATAAATCAGATAGGGCATCATTACCTGCCCAATGAGCAACTCTCTCTACTAAAAGTCATTCTCTACTATAGATAGGGATGAACTGTCAAAAATAATCATAGCATCTAAATCAACAACATCTATGCTTGATCCTATACCTACCAAGCTGCTGAAAGAGATGCTGCCTGAAATTATAGACCCTCTTCATAGTATTATTAATATTATTATAAAAAACATTTTTTTATTAAAAAATTATAAAAAATTATTAATGTGTTGGGATATGTCCCAAAACCAACAAACTGGCTGTTATCAGACCCCTTATTAAAAAAACCACAGCTTGATCCCAGGGAACTAGTAAACTACAGACCCATCTCAAATTTAATCTTTAATCAAGTTTTATCTTAAAAATACTGGAAAAGGTGGTGTCTTCACATATATGCTCTTTCCTGGAAAGAAATGCTATCTATGAGAATTTCCAGTCAGGATTCAGGCCATATCATAGTACAGAGACTGCTCTCATTAGAGTTACTAATAATCTGCTTTTGTCAGCCGATCGTGGCTGCATCTCTCTTCTAGTATTACTCGACCTTAGTGCAGCCTTTGGACCACAGCATTCTAATAAATAGACAATTATGTTGGCATAAATGGAACTGCACTGGCATGGTTTATATCATATGTATCTGACTGATTCCAGTTTGTTGCTGTGAATGAAAAGGTCTCGTACCGATCACAAGTCCAATATGGAGTACCACAGAACACCCTACTTTTCACCTTATACATGCTACCTCTGGGAGCAATTATTAAGAGACATGGAGTTAGGTTCCATTTTTATGCTGATGATACTCAGCTATACATTTCTTCTAGGCCCAACGAGACTCATAAATTCACTAAACTAACAGATTGCATAGTCGATATCAAAACTTGGATAACTAGCAACTTTCTACTATTAAATTCAGATAAAACAGAAGTTTTACTTATTGGACAAAAAACCTCCTCAGGGGCAACATAGAACACTGCCTTACTCTGCCTTACATCCTTATGGATGCTCTGTAAAGCTTGCTTCATTGGCCAATTACATAACAATTTGTCCTTTGAAAGCCATATTTCCAATATTTGTAAAAAAAATGTGTAAACATTTTTTATCTTAAAAAACATATCAAAACTGCGACACATGCTCTCAATGTCAAACACTGAAAAATTAATTCATGCATTCATGACATCAAGACTTGATTATTGCAATGCCCTACTTGGTGGCTGCCCTGCAGGATTAATTCAAAATCTCTAGATGGTTCAGAATGCAGCAGCCAGAGTTCTCACGAGAAAAAACAAGTATGACAATATAAGCCCAGTTTTGCCAACACTAAACTGGCTGCCTATCAAGCATCATATAAATTTTAAAATCTTGCTGATTACCTACAAAGCCATGAATGGTTTAGCTCCTCAATACCTAAGCGAGCTTCTCTCCTATTACACTCCTTCGCGTTCACTGCGATCTGAAAATTCTGGCCAACTATTAGTACCCAGAATTTCAAAAACAAGTGCTGGTGGTAGATTATACTTGTATTTGGCACCCAAACTTTGGAATAGTCTTCCCAGTGTTGTCTGGGAGGCAGATACACACATTTTAAATCTAGACTAAAGACCCATCTCTTTTATGTTGTCTACACATAGTCATATGAATTTATTAGTCAAATCCCCTAAGGGATTATTAGGCTGCATTTATTAGGTAAACCGGAACCAGGAACACTTCTCACAAGAATAGATGTACTGGCTCCACACTAAATCTGTCTGTCTTTCATTCCCCAAGGTCCTGTAGTCAACTGAATCCAAACTCTGAGACCAAATGGTGGGGGACTGGATGAAATGACCCTGACACAGATCATCAGGATTTGATGGTCTTTTTTAGTAAACCTACCGTTATTTACACAACTTTTAGCTTTATTTTGTTCCCTGCTTAGTCACAGCAGTTTGATGTTATGGCTGTAATTAGTAACATTATGCCTCACCGCTTTTTGTTGGCACGATTTCTCAGTGCCCGACATATTATTAAATATAATTGGAACCATCAGTTTTCTATCAGTAATTAACTATAAATCATCAAAATAAACTCATATCTCATATCTGAAACCGTTACAAATGACAGCTTTATCGTGCCAAAGGAGAACTGGCCCTCCTGGTCGAGCCTGGCTTCTCCCAAGGTTTTATCTCCATTTATACATCATTGGAGTTTTGGTTACTTGCCACTGCACACTCCACATCTCCATCAGAAAATGGCTAATGAGTCATTAGCCATTTTCAAGAAACAACTAAAAACTCATCTTTTTCATCTTCACTTCCTTGACTAATTTACTAACACACCCCCACTTCTACTTCTTTAAAAAAAAATATATATACCTTCTTATACTGTGTTGCCTGAGACCTGTTTATATCTTTGCACTTATTCACTGTTGCCTCTTATTGTAATTGAAGTTGCTTCCTTGTCCTCATTTGTAAGTCGCTTTGGATAAAAGCGTCAGCTAAATGACTAAATGTAATGTAAATGTAATACCATTAACATGTCTGACATTTGTTCTGTGTTGTTATTATTATTCTTTGTTTCTCTATGTAAAGCTGCTTTGAAGCAATGTAACATTGTAAAAAGCGCTATATAAATAAAATTGAATTGAATTTAACTGAGTTACAGTTACTGTAACAAATTATTACACATACAATAAATTAACAAATTATATAAGCTAATAAAAAATGA
>JAZGTJ010007985.1:0-21824 GCA_036877575.1 Botia almorhae | reverse complement strand
CTGTGTACCTTAGTGATGGGTGCTTCAATGGTCATGGAGTGGATTCTGGCCATAGAAGAGTGTCTCCTTTGAGAACTTCCTGTTGAACACAAGCAGAGTTTCATACACTCATAACACTGACAGACTGAGTGCAGGAGTCAAGCATCTCTCACCGTCACTTCCTCGAGATGTTGTCGAGCGAACATCCAGAGAACCTTTCCTGCGATCTTTATGTTTGCTCGACTGCTGAATATCTGTCACACACAACAGTTGATAAACACACACGCGCACACAAATTCCAACACCTGTCAGTCATCGCACATCTGCTCCGTTCACACCTGCATCACCTGAACCTGTGGGAAACTGTGATAATCACCATAGACTCATGTTTCACACGTCCACTTCTGAAACGCTCTGAAAAGGAAGCGACTGCATTCATCAGTTTTAACTGTCAGAAGCAAATATAGTTCTGGTTGTTTTATCTCAGAGGCTGATTGCAGGTCAGCTTGGCATCAGTAGAACACCTGTATTTGTGGGTACACCACACATGTGATGTGCTCACGTGATTTTATTGATTTAAAAACATGGAAAAAACATTTTGACCTTATTTACTTCTGAATGTAGTGCTGACCATTTAAAAGCAGATCTGAATAGCAGTTACACCGTTGTGATTTGGGTGTTGTGTAGTTCAGCCCTAAACAATATGGAAATATTCTGCTGTGCTGTGATATACCTGTCTGAGATTCAGCCTGAACCCTTTCACAGGACCTTTCTGCCTGAATCAACACACACACACACACACACCATTAGCATCATCACCTACACAAATGACTCATGATCACGTGTTTGAACTGATTAAGAACTGATCATGTTTATACCTTGTTGTGGTCATTCAAAGGCCTCTTAACAGACACACAGTGTCTGACTTTACTACAGGACAGAGAAAGAGAAAGACAAAAGTTTCAGAATCTGGCTTCAGGTTCACAAATGCAGTAAAATCTCCTTTTTGATTAGAACCCTAGGTTTGACCTTTGAGAGATGATGTGACTCTCGGCTACAAAAACAACATTACAATCTTACCCATGTAAAAACGATGTAAACAGAGTAAATGATGAAATGTGTCTCACCCTCCCTGTCCAATCACAGGTGTCATCCTCACACTCTGCTGGAGACTCTCTCCATTCTTCTGTTTGGCATAATAGACCCCCTGCCACTCCTGATACACACACACACACATAAACACAGAAATTAAACAGCATATGGAAGAAGGTCTGGGACAGAATCACAGTCAAACCCCTGCGTGATGAAAGTGCAGTGACTGCAGCAACCGCAGCTTCAAACGACCCTCCAGCTGCGTGTGTGTGCTTATGACCTTTGTGCTATGTGAAGTGAGACGGCTTTAAACCAGCACGTCTTTGACAGTCTCACTGTTTGTTCTGGCATTCTGTACCCAGAATTCACAAATGATTTATTTACTTGATCATTTCAGTTGTATTTGTGGGTACGACAGAGCAGCTGTGAGGACACTCAGTCTTCGGTACTTATCAACATATTAAACCACGGTTCATTTGCATAAAGTTAACTGCCACACAGCCTTACACACGTCAGGTTTCTATTCTTTTTGGGGACTTTACATAGACATAATGACTTTTATACTGTACAAACTGTACATTATATCCCCTCACCCTAGCCCTAAACCTAACCCTCACACAAACCTTTCTGCATTTTTACATTTTCAAATAAGCAATCATTTGGTATGTTTAATGATCAATTTCTCTCGTAAGGACCACTGACTTGTCCCCACAATGTAGGCGTGTGTGACTTTTACCATCACACACACACACTCACATTTCCTCTGCGGATACAAGCGTTGATGTTCTCCAGCAGGTCGGCTTTGTTTTTTTCACTCTTAGGCACTTCTGTGTTTCCCTTCAGCAGTTCTCCACGCTGATATCCCATGATGCACTCATACGCTGGATTGACATACTGACACACAAACAGATGATTGACAGCTGATATCTGAGATTACTCTGTGTATCAGAATGAAGAACAAATTAAATATTGAGATTGTAGTATTGAGAAGTTTGAATTTACTTATGAAAGAAGCTTAATGAGAAACAAACGACAACAGTGTGTGAGTATGCATGTGTGAGTGTGTGTGTGAGTGTGCGTGTGTGAGAGTGCGTGTGAGAGAGTGCGTGTGAGAGAGTGCGTGTGAGAGAGTGCGTGTGAGAGAGTGCGTGTGAGAGAGTGCGTGTGAGAGAGTGCGTGCGTGTGAGAGAGTGCGTGCGTGTGAGAGAGTGCGTGCGTGTGAGAGAGTGCGTGCGTGTGTGAGAGTGCGTGTGTGAGAGTGTGTACCTGAATGAGCTGATCTTCATTGCTGATCTCAATGGCTTCCTGACTCTGTTCCAGTGCAGTAAAAACAGCATTACAAGCTCTAAGGACACACACACAGCATTATAAAGAAAATGCTTACAAATGAAATAAAGACAATAATGAACAGACAAACAAATAGACAGACTCACTCACCTGAGTTTGATCTGAGCTCTTACTTCTCCGTAATGCAGCTGGATGAGTTCATTATAACAGCTCATCAAACTGGAGTTCTCCACAAACCGCTGAGTGATACACAAACACTCTTAATCAGTTTTTTCAATACAAAAATGTCTCAGTACGTTTTAAGTAAAGTTATTTACTAACTCAGTCCCTCCACTTCTGAACAGAGCGTCTGATTGCTCACCAAACTGGAAAAGATGATGTCACTGTGTTAATCTGATTAGCTGATGTTACACAGCTTCAGTGAGTGATGGCATGCAGGTTAGTGGCATAATATACTGTATCTCTGTTAACTGCCCCAGTCAAGTGTCTGCCTACACAAGACTTATTTAAACCCTAAATCTAACCCTCACCTGAACCCACTGATTTAAACCATACACTCACCCACACTCTCACGCACACACACTCACCCTGTTAAATCCTGCTGAAATCAGGGGCATCACAGTAGATTCTTCGCGGTCCGGCCTTCACAATAAAACATAATCATATGATAATAGAATACGTTACTTAGTGACACACATTCATACTAGACTTTAAACACTGAAATACTAAAAAGTGTGTATGTATGCAGAGACTGGAAACAAACCTTTTTACGACAGCCACAATCACAGTGTTGAGCGAGCAGCTTGTGGCTCTGATTGAACTGTGAGAGAAAGTTCAGACAACATGAGAACAACACACACATGCTGTCCGAGGAGTTTGTATGACCCTGTGATGTCACACACAGACGTCACTTCAAGGTCTGGACCACAGGATTTTCTTAGTCAAGAGCACAATTCAAACACTAAAAGATCCCAGAACATTTTGTGGCAAATAAACATGTATCTCACTAAAACTAAACATGGAAATGCTGGTCTTTTTCTTTGAATAACAGTGCGTCCTTAGTGTACATCACAATAAAAACAAGAGGACATTTAAACATTAGTATACAGATGAGCTTGAAGCAAACACATCCAGTTTAAACATCTTGATTATATGACGTCTCCAGGCTATAACAAATTGCTTAGTAAAAGATCACCATTGTGTCTGGTGCCAAAAGTCTAAATATATGCCAGCAATTATAATTTTATGTATTAATTTATACTTTATGTATTAATAAAGAAATCAAAGCAAATCTGCCTGAACTGTGGCACTGGACTGACTTCAGCAGAAACGTACCGACACAGAGCTTCAGCATCAAAATATCTGGAATGTCGATGATCGATGAGAACGAGATCGTGGTTCTTCTCCAGGAAACTCTCCAGTGCCGCTTCGGGTGATCGGACCAAGTTACACCTGAACCCTGCACGTTCACACCCCCAGCAGAAGGCATTGCTCTGAGCATCGTCTTTGGCAAACACTAACAGTACCTGGAGAAAACACACATTCATAAACAGTCAGTGGAAAAGTGGTGGTAACCAGAAGCATCACACCTTTATAGGAACAAAATGTCTCCGTCACACTCAGTAACTCTTTGTTCGTAAACATATATAAACATATATAAAGTATATTACATATACTATAAACCTAGTATACGTAATTAGTCTTATCCCACACATATTATTTGCAATAATACCATTAACATGTCTGACATTTGTTTTATTATTATTCTTTGTTTTTATGTAAAGCTGCTTTGAAGCAACGTAACATTGTAAAAAGCGCTATATAAATAAAATTGAATTGAATATGAAATTACTTCCAGTTATTAATGCTTATTTCAGAGAACTCCAGAGACCCCACGACATATGACTGAGTCAGATTCATTTAACCACCCAAATTTACCCTAAGGAATTTATGAGAGATTATGAAATTATCTGAATATAGACCACACATAGAGCTGAGAATGTGTGATCCTCAGAATACAAAGTGCTTTTAACACCTATAACTAAAGACAAAACACACACACACACAATACCAGCCTTCCTGCTCATTCCAGCAGGTTCACACTCATGTCTGCTGTTGTTTCCAGTTCACTGTAAGAATGTTAAATGACACATGAAGTGAATGTCAGCCAGTACCTGTAGCTGATCTTCAAACAGTTTCATTGGTCCAAACGGCACCTCTGTTAATGTGTTCTGAAAAGACAGGGAAAACACTGTGAATCTCACTGTATATTCCAGCATACTCTATGGTGATCCTCAGTTACCATGGAGACCATCCCTCTGTGCGACAACATCACAAATAAACAAAACACACACACATACACACACACACACACACAGTGGTGTATGTGGTTTATAAGGACTCTCCATAAACATATCTAATGGTTTTAATACTGTACAAACTGTATATTCTATCCCCTAACCCTCACCGAAAACTTTTCACGTATTCAAACACACACACTGATTAAGATGTTACTGCAGGCACACAAATCAAAACTCACAGAAGTTGAAATAACAGTGGAGGCTCCAGATGACAACCCCATCATACACACTTATCTGTGTGCATGTGTTTGAGTGCTCTGAGATAGTTAACCTCTATCACCTCTCCAGCATCTCGCAGAGACTCTGTATTTAAATCTCTCTCATCTGATAGAAAGAACTTCTATTCCATTCATTCAAACACTTCACTGCTGGCAGCCTGTTAATTATTAGCCCCGCCTCTTTCCACAAACCAAGACCAAACATTTGCCATCCATTTAACTACCATTTAGGAAACAGGCACATTTATTCACATGTCTTACAAAGCCTGCAGTTTCAGACTTCATTCGGTGTACTGGAGAATAAGAGCAATCATGTCAACACGAGAGAAACATGTGGAGACAAAAGTACATGAAACTCAATGACACTGTCATACACACGCAGCATCCTGTTCACTAACAGCATCCGCCCCTATGGATCTCACACACACAGCAGCAGCTTTCCACTTTAGTGAATAACAGGAAGCTGGATGACATTGTTAAGACGGGCAGACATCAGTGTTGGAGATATAGAGGGGCAAAGCACTTCCTCCTGCTGCACAGCTCTCACACACACACATCTACATGCATACATGCACAAAAAGTGAACAGAACAGTCTCTGGTGACAGTCATGCATGGAAAAACACATCCTCTGTACTGCAGCCCCGGGGACCAACACAGACAAACAAACACCACAGTGTTTACCAACACAAACTTCAGAGAGACTACAGTGTCTCTTAAAATAACACAGGGTTAATGAGGGTTAGCTGGAGTAAGTTAGAGTTACAGCTGGGCAGAGTTAGCAACTCTGTTAACCTATAAAGTGACATCCACACATTTACCTCCCATTATTCCATATTATTTGTCATAAACAAATATAAAACAACAGTTTATCACAAATATTCAACAATTTAAAACTTTCATGACATTTTCATGACTTTCATGTGATTTTATATATGAATGTATTTTATCTCCAAATGGTCTGTAATCAAGTATAATGCAATAATGCTTGTTAATCGTATTCATGAAGTTCATTTTACTTCAAGGGCTTAAATAACACAGACAACTGCAGAAAATGACACAGTAATGAAAATCTTTCATGGGAAACTATTACTAACACAAGACACTAACACAAGTGTGTCGCAAAGCTGCAAATCGGTTAAAAGTCACAACATTATTAAGCAAGCACATGACAGATCTTAACATGTTTAAAATGGTCTCCTAACCCTAACCCTGATTAGCAAAAATATATGTTTATAATAATGATTTATAATTTGAGCTGTCAGGTTCGATTTCCCAAGAAATGTCAATGAGTCAGCACTGTCTGTGACTAGAGGCCGTGTGATACAGACAACACAGCTCACAGCTCATGTCTTTATTAAATATCCAAATCAAAACAAAACTAGGTAAGAAAAAGAAAATAATGAGAAACTGTAGATAAGTATGTGGCCAGCAGGGGCAGTCTGTGTGTGTGCACTCAGTCAAAACAAAGTATATCAGTGAATACAGTGTGTAAAATACCCTGGTGAAAACGGAGCCCATGCAGTTAATCCAGTTTCTCTCTTCTGAACTCAAGCTCTCTCACTGTCACTCTAGGTATTTTTGTCTTGATCCAGATTACAACTCAATCCTGCTAAAGCTGCTCCAACACACACATGCAACACTTGCATCACACACAACTGCTGGTCACCGCATGCACTTGCAAACCACCTGAAGTAACAGCATGTAAAAATACAGATTACGAGAAAAAACTGTTTAAAAACATCAAAATATCTCAAACGCAAAACAAGAAAAATATTTTATTACCTTTTGATTAAATAAACATTTTTAATATTTAATTTATTAAATGTATTGTTATCAAGTATATAAAAATTCTACACACACACACACACACACCAAGGACATGGGTTTGATCCCAGAGATTGCGCATTCTCAGAACGTATAGTATAATGCAATGTAAGTCATTCATAAATGTAAATATTTGATATTGAAGTGAATTATGACTCGGACGTGTTGGTGGGGGCCTTTACAAATACGCACTGTGGTCATACTGTGGCATGGGCATAGTATTGGATAGTGTTTTAGTTTGTTAGGGTATTAAATCAGGAACAACTCAGGGCACATTCAGGTTGGGTGCAGATGGGACACACTATATACACATATAAAGACACTCTGTGATTCACGGCAGAAACAACAGTGACTGCACATCCCTGTGCTGTGGTACTTCCTGTCTGTGCCACTCACATCCTCACGAGTGAAACCTCACCTATCAATCATCTGACACTATAATGACACTTCAGTAAGCTCTAAGGCTTATACCATGTATCAGCAAAATAAATAATAATAAATAATACGCAGGCACGCAGACACGCGCAGACACACAGGCACATGCAGACACATACACACTTTGGAATCCTGAATTGAGGGTCACAAACGCAGAAGTGAGGAGTCTCTCAGTCAAGGCTAGATAAACCACTAACCCAATATCAGCACTACACACACACACTCACGTACACTAGACACACACAGAAATGTGTTGAGAGAAGAGCACTGTCAGACCTTGTACTTGAGTCTTATCATGAACAGAAAGTCACACAGCTGCTGCTGTGCCCTTGATCACACACACACAGTTTATAAATTAATAACTATTACCAGCATCTCTATCCAAACTGTCTCTGCACTCTAGTTTTAACCAAACATGTTGAATAAAGGTTTTAACCTGATTGCGTGTTTTAAAACAAAAAGAAGAAATCTGTCAGTTCACACACATTAAATACACTGCTGTGGTGTGTACAGGTCTGTGTGGAACAGAGACGGTTCTAACAAAAGAGCATAGAACTGAACTACTTTAACACTGACATGTTTATACAGTCGGATGTTTTAAAGAATACTGTGGTATTAACTTGATACCATGTCCAAAAAACATAATATTGCTGTGGTACAAAACAATTATTAATAATATTAGTAATTACAAATTAAAAATTGGGCCTTATGTATAAAACGTTGTCATCTTTAAAGTCATGAGTATCTGTACATGTTTACATTCTGTTTATTTCTTGTGAAGAATTGTGTACACACATTTTAAAGAGTTCCACATCAGTTTCCTGCCGTTTTAAATTTGAATTTTTGTACTGATGAGAGGAGAACTTTAATGAGTTCTTTAAATATTACATACAAACATACATTACATGTGTTTTTTTTATTTCATTCTAAAAACTGTTGTCAGGTCAGAGCAGCATGTCTCTCTAAAACAATAAGCTGTACAGTATTTATGAACAAGTTTTAAAGAGCTTGAAGATGAAATGCTTCTCTTGCAATGGTCGGTGTTGGTTAGATGTTTACATTTCTCTATAGCACTTCACACTAAAAGAATCTTGGTTGAATTTTAACTGTCACCTGTGAATTGGTCACACTGATGCGAGATGTTTTCATGCGACACCATGTCAACAGCAGTGTACATCAAAAGGTAATCATACTGTACCATGTATCAAGCACCATAGTATTACTCTCTAATACCATACTGTACCATGTTACCACCACTGTAAGTTCTCTTACTTTCTGTAAGAGAACACACATACAGCTGAGACACAGCAAAGACAAACACACACTGTTACCAAATGAGTTTGTAAAGACAAGAAGTTCTGAGTCACAATCAGATGTAGTCACATCAGAGATCACATACACACACAAACACACATCTTTTAAACCTGCTGGGATACTCAGCATCTTTGCTGTAAAAACTCTATTGTGTTGACTGGTTGTTCTCAACACACACACACACACACTCAAACACACGCTACAGTCATAGTATTGGACAGACAATCGTCGGGTCAAAGCTCACCTTATAGGCGCCGGGTCTGATGCTCAGCTGGGGTGGATGTGAATCCTCGGACTCTTTCCCACTGTGATAAACAACCCGATCGGATATATGAATGCTGGATGCGCAGCCCATCATTCACCCGGCGCGACTATATCAGCTCACACATAAAGATCCGATCTATCAACTCTATTGATGAGACACACTCCCCCCTCACTCCAGTCCGCTTCTCCTCATTCTCACGGCCACTTCGGCTCTTTTCTAGCGGATTTGAAGCTGCTGTTCGATTTAAGCAACACTTTCATCCATTTTTCCTGCGTGTTTTGTCTTTATTCTTCTTCCACACCCGCAAAACACGCCCGACGCGCCCGCACGGCCTCTTTTTCGGTTTCCTCAGTCACAATCATTGGGAACCGACCGGTATGCTTATTCCATTTCCCATCAACACGCTAAAATCTGCCCCGAACGCGCCGCACAACGCGCGATCCGGCATTTATGACGCCAAACGAGCCGTTAGATGAAACTCCAGCGCGGCGGGTCGACGCGGGTCCCACAAATCTTGAATTAAACGACAACCCTCAGTCAAGGGCCTACGATTCACTCACTTTAGATAGAGAAAGGAGCGAAAGCGGATCTGAAGCCAAGGAAAATACCAAGGCAAAGACGTCAAAAGAAAGGCGTTCACGCGTCGCGAGTTTCCTGACGAAACCAGCGCGCGTTGACAACATCAGCGGCGCGAATCTGACAGCAGTAGATCCAATAAAAGCACGCGCACGGATTGACCTACAGCCTCAATGACGTCAATGCAAATGAACTAAGGAGAGCCAATAAGCGATGGCTTGCGAGCGGAGAGGCGGGGCTTATGCGTGGAGGGAACTTTATAAACGTGATGTACTGAGACTGTTCGCGGCTGCTAAAGAGACGCGTCGCGGCGAGGTAATAGAGAGAAAAGCACAGGCATTTGCATTTGCATTTATGCATTTGGCAGACGCTTCTATTACAAAATTAACCCACGACCTTTGCGTTGCTAGCGCTATGCTCCACCAACTGAACTACAGGAACAACTTGTTTCAGTTAACAGTTGTTTTACTTCTCTCTTACTTTGAGCTCACACTTTATTTTAGCACAGAAGAATACTCAATAAATCTGTTCTCTTTCACATATTTCTGTCATCAGGCAATGGAACGAGTATAAAATATAGTGATTTACAAAGCTGACAAAATATATGTTTACATGCAAAATAATCATTAGACAGAAGGAAGCGTACTGTGGAGACATCCACAGTAGATTATCTGTAATGAACAGACTGAATATGACCAGGGGTCTCCAATTTATGTTCCTGCAGGTCCACAGACCTTTTACAGTTTAGCCCCAACACACCTGCTGGATGTCTCTAGTAGTCCTAAAAGCCCTGATTAGTTGCTTTAGTGACATTGGAGATAAACTCTGCAGGACCTCGTGGGAGAAAATTCACAAAATACATATAAGAACATTATTGTAATACCTGGTGGTCACCACAGTCCACTCAGCTTTCTTAAACATCTCAATCTACAAGAAAAATGTTGAGTCTTATAGTGCTGTACTCACTTCAGATCAACACAGATCTGCAGATCAACATAAAGCTTTATAACACACATGGATAAGGATTTTTTAAGCTCAAATTGTATCAAAAATAAACAAATAAACCTAGTATTTTGCAAACAAATGCAATCTGTTTCGCAAAGGAAACTCAGCTATCAAACAAACAGAAAATGCTTTGCAAATACAAAGGCAATTTGAAAAAACTCTGTTTTGTAATATACCTTTTATATGAAATTCTCTCAACTTTATTTTCTCAATTGTGACCATGGCGATTTTCGTCTCACCCAGATTACCTCAACTTCCTCTGCCAAAACAGCAGATGGCACTATTGTGCATTTTACAGTAGTCTCCCAGGAAAAACTCTAAACATTAAATTGTTTCACCTTGCCAGTGGAAGCAAACACATTAACCAATTTGAAAGTGACATGCGTCAGGTTTCAATGAGCCTCATTAAATTTATTTAAACTGTTACAACAAATTCTGTTTCCGTAAATAATGTTTTGAATAAATAAAGGCTGGTAATTGCCACTTGTATGCTCCAGTCCAGCTGCTGAGTTAAAAGAGTGCCTCTCCTTCTATTTTGATTGAATTAATTATATTTATTTATTCTCATGGAATTAGTCCACATTTATTTTATTTCATTATATTTTGTAAGAAATATATGTAAGAAATTAGAATAGCGTGTTGACTAGAAAGTAATGTTTTGTCTCTGTTTTTAGAGCATATACACTACCAGTTAAAACTTGGAATCACTTCATATTCACAAATTTGTGTTTGTGTACACCATGGTACTGATATGGCACTCTTTGGGGTATATAAATCAAAGTATCACGGAGTCTGATGCCATTGTATTGACAGATCCAAAGTTTCTTTAAGGGCTTATTTATTGTCCTGGTTTTGTAAATGATGCTTTTGTGTGTTTGTACCTTGACCTCTACGGCAAACGCCAAGACGCAGGCGTTCTCGGCTCGCCCCACGATCGCGTCCTCGAGCGGGTCTCACTTATTGTACTCGTCTGCTTTAATCGTGAGCAGCGAGGCAGCGGATTGCGTGTTGCTGCGGAAGCCGCGTTGCACCCATCCCGACACCGAGCGAACCACTTTCAGAAAACACGAGAACCCAACCCTTAAAACCGACGCAAAACAACAAGAAATCAACAAGAACAACAACAGAAAGAGGTCAAACACAGCCCCGTGAAGAATAACGAATGCAGAGTGTGTGTTGGTGGTATTAAAAGTCTGTTTCTTTGCAGAGCACAAATTCATGACTAACTAGTGTTCTGCTCAAACAGGACAGGTGACTGTGAACCTCACAACCGCCAAAGTCGTTCTTTAATTCGCACACTCACTCAATGAATTGATAGAAACCTGCTGACGCATGAATGACGAAAAGTAATGAGAGGCTGATAGTGACACTACTGCCTTGAGCAGCGGATCCTCTGATCTTCATCCAGATGTGCTGTCAATCAACATAAACAATGGCGGCGTTATAGTGTAAAAAGTTTTCCTTTTTAAATGCTCCAACATTTACTTTTGAACTAAATGTTGGAGCCGATGCTTTTTTGACTAAAAAGTTTACCATTAGTGTGATATGGTCCTCGAGTGTTTCCAGGAACGTAACACACAATATAAAAATGGTAATACATGTACATACACAGGCAAATGTAGCCCAAATGTGGATATGTGTAAATATGGGTAGCAACATACAGGACAAATTGTTTTTACTGGTATAAAAATATGTTGTTTAAAGCAAGACATGCATAATCAGACAGCATACAAAAGCAGAGTGCTACTTACATAGACTACACAACTGTTTCAATGGTTACAACATCACCCTCAAACACTCATAAAGTAGGTCATCTAAACAAGCCACATAATCCCTTAGACTTTCACTCTGCTGATTTATTACAAGTAGTAATATAATAACATTAGCACAGTCAATCACTTCAGGTATTTAGTACAACACAGACAAATAAGTCAAAAAGGTGTCCCTCAAACATAGGTCCAGATTCCACAACCATGTTCAATGTACAATGGGTATTTAGGACACATTTGTGTAAAATTCAAGCCCTCTTGGGAGTGGTTTAACAGACGCTTTTCTGTAATCAGCAAAAATATTACTTAAGAAAGTGTTTTGTATGCCACTTATGTTTCTTTAACCTACATAACACAGTGAAACCGAACTTCAATACATGGTACCTCCCTTTTCACTGCTATCACTGTAATTTTGAGTTCAAATCCAAAGTAACATTCTAACACTTATCCATCTAAAACACACAATACGGTATGCTTACTGTTGTGCACAACAGAAAATACAAGATGTCTTTCCATCAATGCATACATCTGCTGCACCACATGCCTGAAAACACGAATCACTGCAGAAAAGTGCACAAAGCAGACAGATGTCAGAATGAATCAGCCTGTATTTTGAGAGTGACAGGTCATTGGGTTTGATTTATCAGCTGTAGTAAAACAGCTGCTATCAGAACCTGGTCCAAGCACTGACAGCACTGCTTGTCTTGACATGAATTCTTGTTCAGATCAATCCCAAAATTATGCAACATTCCTGTGAACCCACCACAGGTCTGGCATTTTCACTTAAATTATTTTGACAATTATTGCAAAACACCTCAGAGAACCGAAATAACAAATATTTTTGTAAATCATAATAAACATGGGGTTGACACCAAATAAAATATCTGAATGAAGTCTGTATGTTCAGTGACAGCCCTGCTGGACAATCTGGTTTTATGGTTTAAAAATCTGGTTTATCATCTTTTATGTAAAGGTTCAGCCGGTCAGACAGTCCAGGCTTGCAACAATGTGTTTTGCAACATGGTTAAGTAAATTAACAGGGCACCCACCAGCCGAGCCAAACTGATATACTAGCTCCAACCAGATCAGATTAGTAGTCTAACTGATCAACCGCACTGACCTGCTAATGGACAGAAAATAAAACAGCTTTGACCAGCTAGAAAAAAAAAATATGATGAAATATTTGGGACTGTATTAACAGCTCGAGATTAATTGAACTTGAAACTGTGTTCATAATCACATCCATGTCGCTCCGCCTTCACGAGAGACCGTGTGAAACTTTTCCCTGAACTGATCGCTTTTGCTTAGGACGAATCCATCGACTCAAAGATGTTCCTTCAGTTAGTTCTTCTGGCCGCTTTCATAATCTTTCCTCTGATCGTCAAGCGGATTTTTCCGTATTTCTGGATAGACTTTCTCTATCACATTGATCTGTTGCGGATTTTACTCAAGTTTGTTTCCCGCAGAAGGCGCCGACCTCTGTTTCTCGCTTTGGACAGATTCTTAGAACAGGTCGAAACGCGACCAAACAAGAAGTTTATCGTTTTCGAGAATAAAAGTTACTCGTTTAGAGACGCGGACAGAGAAAGCAATAAGATAGCGAACGCGTTACGTGCCGAGGCGATTCTGGGAGCCGAAGACACGGCGATTCTGTTCATGCTGAACGAGCCCGCGTTCATCTTCTGCTGGCTCGCGCTGGCGAAACTCGGCTGCGCATGCGCGCTGCTTAACAGCAGCATTAGAGCGAGGAGTTTAATCGCGAGCTACAGATGCTGCAGTGGCGCCAAAGTTCTGATCGTCTCAGCAGGTGAGAAACAAACATCACGCAAATGTTTCGCGTAAATATGCTCAAGATCTATGATGATAAAAACACGCCATGAAAGAAAACTACACGACTTTCTCCAAGCCATGTGAAAGAACGAGTTATTTTGTGTGATGAACAGATCTTCCCCTGACCTGTACTGAACACTTGAGAGTCAACGTTGGTGTTGACATCAGTGATGCTGCAAGTCCCCGTTTTCACTCACTCACTCACTCACCTATTTGAACCTATTTGTCAGATATATGAAATATGACCTCTGCATTTAACCCATCTGAATCTGAACCCATCACTGGTGAGGAGTGAACACACACTGCAAGTCGTGAACACACACACACACGCAGCAGTGGGCAGCACGTTAACCGGAGAGCAATTGGGGGTTAGGTGCCTTGCTCAAGGGCACTTCAATTGCAACCCCCCTGACAGAGTGTGATGTCATTTATGTGACTCTGCCTCTATATCACACTGCAGGCTTCCTCATTGGTTTCATGGGCTCTGTGGAGACAGGTGTGTGTGTGTGTTAAAAGTACATCATGACCTTCTGGTTGCTGGAATCGAACCAGCAACCTTCTGATTACAAGCCCAACTCACTAACCAGTAGGCCACCACTGCCCCCTAAAGCTATTACAATTTAGTAAAGCTATTACAAAAAGATCATAAGATTTTCTTTCTGTAAGCTGTATGGGCAACATCTGCAATGCTGTCTATTATTGTTTGAACAGCAAACAGGTCATGGAATTAACAGTACATGTACTTACAATGGAAGTCAACAGCAAATAGGTTATTTAATGATGAAAACAACTTGCTAGATTTTGTACAGTTAATCAGAGAAAAATGTGTATTAAGAGAGAGTTCAGGAAGAAATGTGACTGCAAAAAACAGTTGCATATTTTAAACATTATGATGTATATGTGTGTTTGTGTGTGCTGCAAGTCTGGTGGTGTGGATATAGCATATGGTGAGTGAAAACTGAGGGTTACAGATGAATAAAGAAGCATGTTTTCTGCCTGCAGTCTCAGTGATGTTAGCTTATGTCACTTCTGAAGATGTTCGCAGGGTTTGCACTAACAGAGACATGTGTGTTTCAGGTCTTCCCAAAGCAGCTGTGATAAATCAGACACGTCTACTCGCTGCGCTGGCTGTGCTGGCATCTAATGGTGTGACAGAGTGTGATGTCATTTATGTGACTCTGCCTCTATATCACACTGCAGGCTTCCTTATTGGTTTCATGGGCTCTGTGGAGACAGGTGTGTGTGTGTGTGTGTTAAAAGTACATCATGACCTTCTGGTTGCGATTAGGTCTCAGTGTATAATGTTCTGGCTCTGTTCTGTTTGTGAAAGAGTTCTTTGTGAGTGATTGCAAAGCTCTGCACAGGAGAAATGTTCCTGTCTAACTGGGTTAAAGGTCCTCACACTTCTGCAACATTAAAAGTACACACACATTTTCACCATCATTATGTTCCTAATTCTGTTAGCAACGGTCCACTACAAAATACCACAATTCCATCATGGATTCTATAATGGCAATTTCCTTTTGCATTCAGGTTCAACTATTATTTTGCGGCACAAGTTTTCTGCATCTCAGTTCTGGGACGAGTGTCGGACACATAATGTGACTGTGATTCAGTATATCGGAGAGGTTCTGCGCTACCTCTGCAACACACCACAGGTAAGCAGATCCAGAGACACAGCAGAACATCAGCAGTTCATGAAACAAGGGTTTTCTTTGTTTTCGCTCCTAGTCTTTATTCTCAATCAGCTATATGTATATCTGTCACTGGGGTGTTTGTGTGTGTAAAAGTACAGCTGCTGTTTTCTGAAAACTGACTCCAGCACTGCTGGTACTTATAAATAGCTTTAAATGTATATCTGCACATCTCACTTCACTTTTTTCTTAACACTGTCCATTGATTCTGGATTTTCATTTGGGTTGAATGAAAACAATCTCACTTTGGCCATTAAAACAAGATCCTGAAAGAGCACATGAGCTCCAGTCTCAAAGTGTCATGTGACCACCCTGCCAGCCAGTAAGAGGGAAGTTTAAGGGCTCGGTGCTGGTCTCTGCTGTGCTCCAGGAGTCTGTGAAACTGATCTCCTCACTGCAGTTTGACACATATGAAGCAGATCACATTTTATGACATTTGATTTCAGGTTTTGCTGCTGTACACTGAACTGTAAATTCCAATGTTAAAATGACTTTTACATTCATTGCAGATTTCCTCTGGTTATTTCATGAACACGTTTGAGGAACTCTATAATCAATAAATGAGCGTGATTTTATAAGCAGATAAACTGCTGTAAGGTGAAATGAATAGCTGCAGGTTCAGCTGTGTTTGTGATCTGTTTGTATTTTAGAGACCAAACGATCAAGAACACAGCGTGCGATTGGCTGTTGGGAATGGACTTCGTGCAGATGTGTGGAGGGAATTTCTCAACCGATTTGGGAGGATTGAAGTAAGGGAATTTTATGCCTCCACGGAGGGAAATGTGGGATTCATGAACTACACTGGAAAGATTGGAGCCATCGGACGCGTCAGCTACTTGCAAAGAGTAAGACTATTAGCAGAGTCATGTGACAGGGCTGTCCTTTTAAAGACTGTTAAAATGATCACTTGTTTTTCTCAGAAACTGTTCCCATACAGCCTCATTAAATACGACACTGAGCGAGATGAGCCAGTCAGAGACTCCAAAGGTCTCTGCATCGAGGTGCCTAAAGGTCAGAGGTCACAACATAATTATGAAACATGCTTGAGTTTCCTCTAGAGTCCATACATAGAACATCACCTCCGGTCAGAAATGAATCCCAGCCGGGCAGGAGTCTTTAGCTCCTGGGGAACTTCCTTCCAGCAGAACACTGATGCAACCAAACAAAACACATCTGAACCAGCCAGTCACAGTCTTATAGGACTGGATTTCCAGGAGCAACATTGAGCTTCCACAAATAAGCAACTGATCTGATATTATGAATATATAGAACATGTAGAATTGATAATATATGACTTATCTTGCATTGATAGACTTAAAGGAATAGTTGACCAAAAATAAAAATTCTGTCATTAATTCCTCAACCTCATGTTGTTCCACACCCGTAAAACATTCATTCATCTTCAAAACAAAATTCAAAAACAAATTAAGATACTTTTGATGAAATCGGAGAACTTTCTGATCCCGATAGACAGCAATGTAAATGCCACCAAGTGGTAGAAAGGTGTTAAAGACATTGTTAAATAGTCCATGTGCATTCTGAAGGGGAATGGGTGAGTGTTTCATTTTAAGATATATTTGTAAACAGTGATGTGAATGTGTGTTTCCAGGGCAGATAGGTCTGCTGGTGTCTAAGATTACAGAAATCGCTCCATTTGCGGGTTATGCTCATAACAAGCATCAAACAGAGCAAAAGAGATTACATGATGTCTTTAAGAGTGGCGATGTGTATTTCAACAGTGGGGATTTATTGACAATTGATCAGGAAAATTTTATCTACTTCCAGGACCGAGTTGGAGACACATTCAGGTATTTTTACATTCAGGACTTCTGTTAATCTGCTGTTAAATATTGAATCATTTTGTTTAAATGAACGTGTGGGGGTGTTCAGCACCTGATTAGTCGTTTTAGGTTGTATGTGTTAGGTATTTTAACTCGTCTATAGGTGGAAGGGAGAGAACGTGGCCACCACTGAAGTCTCTGACATCATCAGCTTGCTGGACTTTGTCGAGGAAGCAAACGTTTATGGAGTGACAGTTCCAGGTTTGCTGTTGCTATACCATTAAATATTTAAATATGATGAATCTTTCTATAGCTGTAATGGTATCTATAGCTGTTTAATGGTATTTCTATAGCTGTATGTCCATCTGCTCGTTTCTGCATTTGTAAAGGTCATGAGGGACGTATTGGAATGGCTGCCATTAAAATAAGGGATGGAATGAAGTTTGAACACACCAAAATGTTTAAACATGTCTGTAGTTTCCTGCCTGCTTATGCACAACCTCGTTTTATACGAATTCAGGTAAAATTTATCTTGAGTCCTGGTGCTGATTTCCTGAACTACTGAGGCATATTATGGGATGTTTCTCTGTAGAGCTCTATGGAGGTGACATGCACGTTTAAAAGGCTCAAGCTGAAGTTGGTGGAAGCCGGATTTAACCCCACTGTGACCTCTGATTCACTGTACTTCCTGTGTGAGCGTCAGAGGACATATGTCTCTTTAACCCCCCTCATGTACCAGCAGATCTTATCTGGCAGCATCAGACTCTGATTTCTTTGGTCCGGTTTGTTAAATGTTTTTGTTGTTCTCATTATTGTCATCAATACCATAGCTTGACGTCATAAGTAATAGCATTACAATGATAGCCTTGAAATGATTGTAGACTGTTATAAAAAACTTGTTTTTGCCTGTTAGTGGTCAAATGTCTGTAGATACAGCACAGCTTCTTTTCCTGTTTAATGTCATTGATATCAAATTTGTTGCTATAACAACATGGTTATTGAAAAGGATTCTCGGCATTGACAATCGATATTGTGATAAACCTGATCAGGGTTACATTGCCTCATGCATTACTTGTTTGCATTATTATTAGTTTGTAATTTATTGTTAGTGTGTTTTGTGATTGTCAAATTAATCATGAACGTTTAAGAAAAAGAAAAAATATTTCAAATAAAATTGAAAAATAAATAATTTTCTTGCTTTCAGCTTTATAAAGGAACTAGTGAATAGTTTTAATATTGACTATAATAATGATAAAATGCTACATAGTACATCAAACACAAATCAACTGTTTCATTTTCTATCATACTTTTTAGATGCTTCTGAAATGTTCAAATAAATACAACTTTGTTTAAAAAAAATAAGAATATTTATGACAAAATTTATCACAAATATCAACCACAAGGAAACAAAAACTCAAGAGAATTAAATGATCCAGAAATAACGGTCCAGTGTTTTTCAGAGCCAGAAAAATCTGAAACGTTTTACAAGAAAATTTTTCAGCACAAAGATAATGAATATTTACAGAGGTCAGATTTACACATCACTTGTATATTTTACATGTACATTTAAATTGATACTCGTCAATTTAGCTGGCAATTAATTGTCTAATAATTGTGTGCAACAGAAAGCAGCAGAAATATAAAGTTAATTGTGACTAAATCAAACGTCATCAAAACACAGATAGATTGTTTCTATTTGTCGGACACAAAAACATTAATGGGGGGTGACTTTTACAGTTGTTTGTTATTACTAGTTATAAAGGACTTTAAAAAGTATTTTTAGACTAAACTCACAGAGACGTTTGTAGCTGATACATTTTAGAGCATAACAAGAAAAATGTGTTTACTGATTACATTAAATTTCTTCAGGCCAATTTTAAAATTCTCTAAACTATTCAGGATTTCCATGATCACGAGACATTTAAATGACCATACAAATGTTGACGTCACAAATCAAATAATTGTTTAGTGTTTTGTCAAAGACGTGTTTGTGTGAGAGAGTGTTTTCACTGTGTTTTCTTTGCGCTCTGACGTGTGATGGCCTCCAGTTTCTGTCTGTAAGCTTCGGCCTCCTGCTCTTTCTTTAGGAACTGCTGTCTGTATTTCTGCGCTTCACGATTTGCCTCTTCCAGCTGCTTCAGCAGAGCCACCTTCTCCTGTGGCACACACACTTTTAATTTATGGGTCTGATTTCAAAATGACGGGTGAAAAAAAGCATCGAATTACACCAGCGAACCCCCGAATCATCGATTATTATATATTATATTTTTGGATTAATCGGTTAAAGAGCCTACCCGACCAACGAATGAACAACGATGTACTGTGCTGATTGTTTTTATTATCAGTTTTATTTCTGAGTGTCAGAACCTGAAAATCCTCCAGTGTGATGCTCTGCTGGACATCTTGTGTTTCTGTCATGTCATCTTCTTCCTTTACTCGTTGGCGTTTGATCGCCGGTTCATCACTAATCACAGTTTCCTCTGCGACCTCTGTGTCCGACACAGTTAGTACTGCAGAGGACAAACACTAGTGAGAACTGAGTCCCTTTCTCAGACTCTACATCACACTCATGAAGTGAGCTAAAGGTTCTTGCTTCTGTTCTAAATGGTGAAGTATGCATCCCTGAACACTCTTCTGCCTAATATTTCACACAGCATGGTGAGGGCTGAGGAGCTTTTGATGGGTTTCCAGCTTTCTCAGCTGTAGTAACTGGACTGAGGCTGATAGCTTCTAACTGTACAATGCTGACAGTAATAACGAATTTTTCTGTAATGAATTTAGCTGGAGACTAATGCTAACACAATGTGTGTCTGTGATTTTAGTGATGCCTGTAAAATAATGCTCATATATTCATTCAAAGGATCGTATTTTCTGTGTGGACAGCAAGTGAATCAGAACACTCAGACTCACCCTGCTGTCCATCCGGCATGGTGACTATTATAGGCTGGCTGATGCCTGTGCCACTCTGCAGGTTACCCAGCTGAATGCCATCTGTTACTATGGTAATGACCTGCTGACCTCCAGAGTTCACAACCTGTTGAATGGCCCCATCGACTGTGTCTGCAGTTATCACCTCCTCTGTGGCTACGACTGATGAGACAAACATAATAATGGTGAAAGCCAAAGCAACAGTTACTCAAATGACAACAAATTCATGTATAATAATGTAACCAAGAACAAGTTCAGCCTCGTTTTATTGTCTAGTGATGGTGGACGCTGGTGATGCCCTTTCAGTTGAAGTTTTGAAGTCATTCATAAAACACAGACTGGGTTTAGAGAATCAGGCCTTTCATTGTTGTTGTCACCTGTGGATTTGCTTGTGTTTCCAGGTGAGATGAGTCCGGACAGGTTGACCACACCTCCAGGACCGATGATGAACTGTGGTGTAGTGTTGTGAATGGTCAGTGTGTCTGGACTCTCGGGGTTTGTGTTGATCTGATTCTGCATTGCCACCTGAATGTATTTGTCACCCACAACAAAGTATTAATAAGAGAGATGGACTTCAAGATATAAAAGGCACTGCAGATAAACTCTTGTTTCCAGTGAACTCCTGAAAAACATGCCCTCAGACAGACTGACCCTAGATCATTGACAGACAATTTATTGACTTCTAAAGCTGAACTGACTGCTCTTAGGTTTTTTTAGTTTTTCCAAAGTTATACAAATTATTATTACAAGCAGTTCTCATGTTTGTAGTGTTTTTTTCCAGCAGGTGATAGACTGCAGTTGATGTATATGTTCACAAACATGCAGATACCTGCAGCAGTTCAGACAGCTCGTGGCAGCAGTTGTCCACGGCGATGTCCAATGCATTCTTACAGAATTTACTCTGTGCATGGACATCGGCTCCGAAGCGCAGCAGAAGTTCCACCACGTCTCTGTGGCTGTGCTCCACAGCCCAGTGCAGCGCGGTCATCTGCAGCATGTCCTTAGCATTCACATCAGCGCCGTGCTGAAGCCACACATGAATACAGTCATTGTTACCGCAGCCATGATGAAAGGCCACACTTAAAGCAGCAAATTACAGGCAAATGCACCCAGAGAATACATCAAAGAGCCATAATGCATTCTTAACCTTCAGCAGCAACTCCACGATGTTAGTGTGACCTTCAGACGCGGCCATGTGCAGGGGCGTTCGGTCCACTTTGGTGCGGGCGTCTCGGCTCACTCCGGCCCGCAGCAGAACCTCTGTTGTGGAGAAATGACCGAACTGTGCCGACAGGTGGAGTGGAGACGTTCCCAGCTGCCATGCAAGACAGAAAGATACTTTACTGCAGAAAATAATAATAAACAGAATGAATTGTTGTTGTCAGATCTACAAGCACTCACCCAGTCTGTGGTGAATGGTGCTCCATTGGCCATCAGAATCCGAACCTCATCGTCCTGACCAGCAC